>QFET01012594.1:0-17117 GCA_003316355.1 Tuber calosporum
ATAGCTAGCTCTTCACGCAACCACCTAAGTCACTTCCTATGTTATACTTTTACCATTAGCTCAATCTATACTTTATTCTTATTACGACCATCCGTTTATATCACCGACCGAAAGGTGATTCGAGAAACGTATTGCTAAGGAGCACTCGAATGGGCTAGGAGTGAAAGGACTCAGCGTTCCCTAGACGACATAAGGCTACGAGACCTGAAGAGAGGTAAGACGAGCGGTAGGTATCGTTACCTGTTGCAGTTAAAGGAGATAGTGTGCCTTGTCCGGCAGACTAAGGATAGGTTTGTAACATGGAGTATTGTTAATTCTCGCCGCAAGGCCTGACAGTTGAGCTTTAGCTCGCCCAATAAGTACTGTTGCCAGGGATGGCTCTTGAGGGTTGCTGAGATAGGAGGAGGTCTCGACAATTTTACAACCTTGAATGGCATTGGTTGCAAGCTCGCGGGTATCTGATGCTTTGTCAATGGCTTGTTCAACAGAATCTGAGTAGTGACTCGCCTCTTGGGGGCAGGAGGGGTTTGAGCTGGTGCCATGATTTGAGTTCCACATGCAGTGGTGTTCAGGGGTAAGAATTCGAGAGGGTACTTGAAGAGTGAGGGCAGAAGAAGGGTCTAAAGCATGGGCGATGTTGAGGTAGTGTCTTGATACACTGTCATGGCGGAGGAGGGGGTCTTTATAGGCTTCTTCTCTGTAGGGTCTTCGAGCATTTGGTCTTCTTCAGCTGGGGTGTCTTCATAGATTCTTGATAGTGCATCGGTAAGGACATTGTCTTTGCCAGGTCTATGTATGATATCGAAATCATAAGATTGCAGGAACATGCGCCATCTAGTTTGGCGGTAAGGTAGGTCAGTCTGCTTCAGGCAAAAGGCCAATGCCTTGTTGTCAGATACAACCCTGAACTTGGTGCTATATAGAATCGGATGGAATGCCTCAATGGCATCCACAATCGCCAAAGGTTCCAATTCATGGACAGGGTAGTGCAGCTGACTTGTTGCAAACTTTCTGCTGTGGAATGCGGCAGGGTATGCTATCTCAGGGGAGGGTCCTTGGCCAACCCATGCTCCTGATGCAACCATAGAGGCGTCAGTAATGAGGTATATTGGATCAGCTGATGTCTCATATGAGATGGGGCGGAGCGGAATTGTCTCCTTGGCCAGGCGCTTAACCTGTTTGAAGGCTTCCTCATGCTGGGGTCGCCATTCAAACACATCTTGGGAAATTAGGTCCGAGAGGGGGGCAGTGGTGGAGGCAAGGTGTGGAAGGAACTGTGCATGATATATCACAACTCCAATAAAGGTCTGAACCTCTTTTTTCGATTTTAGTGAGGGCCAGTCTTGGATGGATCGAATTTTTTCAGGGTTTGCATGAATTCCTTTCTCATCTATAACATGTCCTAGAAATGAGAGCTTGGTAACGAAGAATTTGCACTTGGCTGGTGATGCTTTGATTTGATGCTGCTTCAGTCTTTCCAAGACTGATCTGATGTGCGAAATGTGGTCCTCAACTGTTTCCGAGTAGATGGTAATATCATCCATGTATGCCCAAACGAATTTTCCAATAAATCCATCTAGGACACACTCTATAACTCTCATAGCTGTAGCAGGGGCGCTGGCATCTCCTTGCAGCATAACTCTGTATGCAAAGGATCCAAAAGGTGTCTTGATGGTGTTGTATTTCTCATCGCTGGGGAGAACACGAATTTGGAAGTACCAATTTGCTAGGTCTATGGTGGATCTGAACTTTGCTCTGGCAACAGTTCTGAGTATCATGGCTTGGTTGGGAATCGCTCCATGGTCCTTGATAGTAATAACATTCCTGGTTACATGGTCTGCAAGCAGTCTGATTTCGGCATTGGGTTTCAGCTTTGGGAATATGTTGACTGGGTTGTGTGCCTCGCTTGGGTAAATGATTCCATTCGCTTTCCAATCCTCGATCAATGCTCTGTATGCTGGCATGATCTTATCAGGGAATATGAAGAATCTCGGATAATGGTCCGAATTTGTGTCTTTCAGCTGGATGTGGTGGTTGACATCTCTCAAGGGTGGTAATTCCGCTGTCTTCTTGCCAGGGAATACTGTAGGAAACTCGGAAATGAAGTCATCGGCATCTGCTTCATTCATTGCTGAAAATCGTGCATGGGTTGCTTTCTTGCAGATCAAGGTGATTCCTTTGTCAGGGAAGGTGATAATAGATTTTCCGCAATCTATAACAGCATGGTGTGCAGTAAGGTAAGGCATTCCTAGGAAGATATCATAGTTGTCCAGGGAACAGACTAGGGCTTCAGAGATGTCGCCACCTTCTTTGTCAATCTGTATGACAGGCTTTGCAACATAGTTGATTGCTGAGTGTGATCCTTTAACTGCCATCTTCAGGTTGATAGGGATCTCAAGGTCTCTGGTAGGTATTTGGTGGGTGGTGACAAACTTTCCTGATGTCAAATTGTCTCCTGTGGTTCCTGTATCGAATAGTGCCTTTGCTTAGTGGGCATTGACTGTGATGTATGCTTCGAGGGCTTGTGATTGAGTTCCACTAGGTCCTGCATGGTTTGTGGTAACTGTGACTGATTCCTTTACATGGGGATCGTCTCCCTGGGTGTGGTATGTTCTCCTCACATTCTGGGGTCTCCTGGTTCCTCCAGGGCCTCCATTTCCTCGCTGCTGGGTGCTCCTATGCTTCTTCTTCTCAAAGCAGTTATCGGAGTAGTGTCCATGTTTTCCACAATAGTAACAATCATTATCTCTTCTGCGCCGATCCTTCTCAGACTGGATACTCTTGGATACTGAGAGGTATTGTTGGAGAACCTTGGTTGATTTCAATGGGTGTTGTTCTGGGGGCGCTTGGGTGCTTGTTGGAAAACTGCATTAGAGGTTGCATTTCCTTGACGATTTCCATATAGTCCTGTATAGTGGGCAATTGCATCTCGTTTTTCCGCTATCTCTACTAGTTGGTCAAAGGAGGTATCAGAAGTGAAGTGTGGCATCACTTCTCGCTTGAGTTTGATATCCTTGGCATCTTGGAGTCTCTGCTTCGCTGAATAGTCCGAAATTGTTCATGGGGTGAGACTGTCTATCAAGGTTTCAAGTCTGATTACAGTATCGATAATCTGTGCTGTTTTTCCGCCGGTTATTTGCTTGACTTATAGCCACTGTTCATAGATGGTATCAGTGGATGTAGAAGGAAGGAAGTAGGCCTCGAATTTCTGTTTGAGTCCAGCAACTGTGTGGTCTCCTTGGGAAGCATCATATTGGGTAAATTTATCGAGTGCTTTCTCTGTACAATAGGCTCCATAGTATTGCAGGGCTTCAGGGGCATCGTCACTTATGCCAAAGCTGGCGATGTATTGATGGACTGTGTTGAACCATGAGTTGATTCGCAATAGGTCTCGATCTTTTCCTTCTCCTGTGAATGTATATAGTGCAGGCCATTTGGGACGTTTATTTCCTTCTGGAGGGATTGACATGGCGTTGGGTGCAGGGCTTGGATTGCATGGTGGACTTGGTGGACTATGTGGTCTTAGTGAACTAGTTAAATTGTCTGGTGCAGGGCTTGGTTTTCGGAGTTCTCTTGGTAGACTAGGTGGTCTATGTGGCGAAGCTGGGGGTGCTGGTCCTAGAGCGTCCTCTGCACCAGAATCTGATTCCGATTCTGAGCTTGGTTCTTTCTTGGATTGGACTTCTTGGTGGAGCTGTTCTTGGACTTGTTCTTCGACTTGGCCTTGGTCTTGGACTTGGTCTGGAGCTTGAGCTTGGGCGTGGTCTTTGGCTCTGTCTTGGTCTTCTTCTTCGCTGCTGCTGCTATCTACTGAAGATAGTTATGAGTCCTCTGATGTTGGTGCTGTAACGACCCCTAGATCAGTTGGTATAGCATACCGAACCTCAGCCCAGCCAGTGGTCCTACTAGGACGTGGACAGGAACGGTACCAGACACCTGCAAAGTGACATAGCAACCATAAGTACCTTTCATGAAGAGAGGGATTTAGGTACCTAGTTAGATAGGGTAACCCAGCAAGGCCGGGTAACCTTGGTGCACACTTAGGTAGGGTAACGCGCTAGACCGGGTAACCCGGAGCTACAGTCAGGTAGGGTAACCCTCTTGGGTAGGGTAACCCGGAAGCTTGATTAGGCAGGGTAACCCTTTAGATAGGGTAACTCATCTCCACGGTTAGGCAGGGTAACCACTTAGGCAGGGTAACAGGGAGCCCTAGGAAAACATGGTAACCAGTGTAGACGCCGCCGGGCGTGCTACATTCGTGTAACCAGGTGTTTCTAGCTCGTGGAATCGCGTGTAACAAATAGGTCAGTTACGCGGAACCTTCTGGTAACGCAAAGGGGCATTATACAGACTTCCGCAGCGATTTGCACCATGATAGGACCCAGTTACCCTACCTTGGGGATCGCGGGTGAAATCGTGGACCTCAAGTTACCCTCCCCTAATGTTACGCGAGACGCGAAATCCTACTACAAGTACCCCAGGGTCGTACAAGTGATTTTGGCGCGTCCAACACCCCCTTGCGGCTCCCACGTTCGCCCCTTGCGACGGGTGGGAAAGGGTGACAGTTGGTAAAAGCCTAATAAAACTGAGAAAACGAAGGTGGCAGCGTAACCTCGTATACGTCACTGCCGTCCTTCCGACCAGATGCTGTCCGCAGGATATATATAGGGGTGGGCGACGGCCGACCCGGGCAAGTTGTTAGTATTAACATTAGATGGCCCTCCGAGGGTACTCTAGGTGCCTATAGTCCATATGGGAGGTATGGGGGTCCCCCGGAATAGCTATCTGAGAGTCGGGGACAAACGGTTGTTTGTCCGGATAAAACTCTATTACTTACACAACGATAGCCCTGGCGCTATACCATTACCGAGGGACGTTACAGGACTCTAAGAGGCATTCAGTCTTATTACGGCTAAGGTGATCCCTGAACGGTTGGCTATAGGTAGCGCCTATTTAGCCAACTCAGTAAAGAAACTTACCAGGGGAGCTATGCAGTCCCTAGAAAAGCTGCCGATAGGCCAAGTAGACACAGTTGAACTGCAGTACTTGCATAGACGGGAAAAGCCATAGGGCTACCGAGTCTCATACCTAGGTTTGGGTCCAAAGTCGGATTGTCAGTTGGCCATTGACAAGACGGCGATCGGAAAGGCTTTTCTCTCCTGCAGGCATAATCAAAATGCATTGCAGAAAACCTTTATGATTGAACGGACTCAACTTACCCGAGTGATCCACAGGCCCTGAAGTTAATTCCGGAAGGGCCATGTGTCAGATGATCCCTGAGTGGAGAAGGGAGCTCTCTTAACGGTCGGAGTAGGGATGGGTGTCGTTGGCTTTATAATTCTACTTAAGTAAACGCGAACGGCGATCTACTCTGATAACCAACTATCCTCTCGAGAAGAGGTGAATTGAGTGAAGCTCTGGCTTAACGATATTAAGTTTTATCATTTGATTCAATATTTTTATCTTTACCTACTGTGAACTTTGCGTTGAGTCTTTTGGTGCGGTCGCAACCTTAGGATCCATCTTCCTATAGGGTGCCCCCGTTACAGGTGCAGGTGTGGGTACTGGCGCTTGACTTTGGGGTCCAGAGGAGGATGCTACCGATCCTCTAGTTAATTGCCTTCTGGTATCTCTTGGAAGCGAAATGGTTGCTAGCTAGGGTGAGCTGGTCCGCCAGGAGTCTGCTCAAGGTCTTCTTGGAAACAGGGAGGTGTATTGTGCTGCAGGGTCAAGGTAGGCGAAGGGTGATCAGTCCTCTGCCGAAGATCAAAGGTATACTTGAGTCTAGGTCAAAAAATGAAACCTACTCCCAAGTATCTTGAGAATCCCAAAGGGAACCTGAAGATACTATTAGGATAGGGGGAAAAGCGTCGCTGGATAGGTCTTCAATAGACAAGGTAAAAGGTATGGAACTAATAGAGTGACCGTTCAACTTGTAGTATTAAAGATGATAGTCTTGTGAGGCTTGAGAGTCCGAATCCTTAAGGGATTGTAGGCTCTTTAAATACAAAAGATTGTAGCTTGGAAAACTAAACAAAAGCGCAAACATCCTATCCAACAAACATGCCAACAGAGGCAGCATACAAAGGTAACCATATTCCAAAAACAGAGGGTTAAAAGCGACAGGATGGAGCTAACAAAACAAGTAATGGAATCCAAACAGGAAGGAACAAGAGATCGCTACTACTATACAAATCCAGTAGGTATAGCAGGAGGATAGCGATACCCAACTGGGTAGAAGCAAGGAGGGGTAGTAATTAGCGAAACAAGGAAAGAATAACCAGTTAGGAAGTCATTACCAAGTAGGAAGGGACAACCAAATAGTAGCGCTTATCTGGTATAAACTCAAATAAGTAATAACCAACATCATGTCAGTAGTAATAGTAGAAACATAATAGGATTCCATTACATGATGTTTGAATTAATCTTTATAAAATCAAGCAGTTTTGACAAGGATAAAGGGAGGGATAAAGTCTAAGAAAAGTTTGTAAAATGAGAGTAAGGAAAGAGATATAACACCATGTGGGTCAAGACATAGAGACTAAGGTTTTCTTTGTATAAATATAATGAACATAGAGGCTTTCAAGATATGATATCTCAGTTGTAGTGAATCTCAATACTAGGAAAATAATATTATCAATAACACAATATACAATGAGACAGGGAAAGGGCAAGTTTTGATATCTGGAATTCAATATAAGAAAAGAAATTGCCTAGGTTTAAGTATGAGGTGAGAACTAGGGTAGAGTATACAAATTTTGATTATGCATTCTGTAACATACGCATATTAAACATCCTTGTAGTAAAGTTATACCTTGTGGTAAGTCAGGATAAGAATTTGATCCGATTTAAACTGGAACTTTTCTTTAGCTTTATTATACTTTCAACATCCACCATTCCCCTTGTTGAACTACCTATCTCCCCTTATCCTCCTTCTCTTTCATATACCATTTATCTAGAAACCAATTCCCCTTCTCCTCCTGCTATTCATAGGCAAAACCTACCACTTTGTTAATCTAGGTTAGGGGATTGCCATCAGTGGATACCAGTGCTATTATTTCAATATATCAAGGGCTTTTGGTTTCCTTCTCTAATTCCTCTAATACTCTAGACAACTGGAACTAAATTATAGCATATGGTAGTTATATGATGAAAGTGGGGAACGAATAGTTAATAAGAATAAATTGAGCTTTAAACTGTGTATAAAATGTAGAAGTATACCAAATTTCATCCCTATAGTCAGATGTAGAAACATTACCAACCTGGGCGAGAGGATGGGCTGGTGGCTATTTTAGCCTATATTCCCCTTCTAGAAAAGAATCAACAATTGGGTTATTCAATAAGATATATTTAGATTCTACCTGTAGGCAACTAGATGGACTGCAGTAGAATCTCCTTGGAAATGTGTACCATCGGATGGTAATATATCAGCAACAAATCCAGAGAGTTTTATAAAATTGTAATTGTGTTGGATTTTAATAACTATTATTATGATGCCATGAGGGGTTGAATCAGCAAGGTGGGGATACAAGAGTCTCAATTGGGCCACTCTCTTATTTGAGTATTTATTTTGTATATAAATTGTAGGACAAGCAATACAGATATAAATAAACCATATAGGCAGGTGCTATTTGAATAACTGTTAATATTGTAAATGGCAAATATGATAAGGACTACACATACCAGAGTGGGAAAGGGATAGCAGGTATTTTTATAAGCTTTTATTTAGATTTCAAGTAGTAGTACAAGGAGTACACCTTGGGTAGAGTTTAAGAGAGGGCTGGTATATATAGAGATGATATATTTTATAAATAGAGAGTAAGACAAGTAATAACTTGATATCTCGATGAGACTATTGGCCAAAAGGATGGATAGGTATCATTACGTGAATGTAGTTACAGTATAAAAATGAAAATTCATCTTAGCAACTACTAGTAATCAGGCTCTAAAATACTGTACAAAGGTTTTATTTATTAAATGAGTATAAGCAAATATTGTATTTCAACAACAATCAAGGATAAATTAAAAACATAGCCTAAATTAGTCCCCAATTAATAAAAGGACAGCAACCTCGAGGTCTCATGGAGGACAGCAAGTCCTCTAGGTACTACGCAACCATCTCGGTATGGGCACATTCTTATGTAATAAAAATGAATGCAACCAGATATACCCTGTGGTATATTTCTGATACTGCGCCCATGATTTGTCATCCATGACTTCAAATGTATGATCACACGCCTTCTCCCAGAAAAACATATTCTTGTGAAATAAATAAGGTCTGCCAAAGTTAAATCAAAAATAAATTTGTGGTGAGAAAATAGAGAGAAAATAGAACAAGATAGCAGTAACAATTTTTATGTTCTTGTATTTTAAACTGTGTTTCCATGCAGTTTTGCCCAAGAGGCTAGAGAGTTACAAGTAAGATAGCCACATTCCAAGCCAGCTAGAGTGAAATTCAGCACCCAGACAAAGCTATGCTTAGGTGCAGCCACCTTAGCATTCATTTATAAACACTATCTAACAGCTGTAGCCCAAAAAAAAATAGTGAATTAAACAATATCCACTAAGGTAAAATAAAGTTTAAATTATAATATAATATGGTAGACAGAAATGGGAACTATATATTAGTAAAGATTTTTATCAAACTGGAGTTGGAGGGATGTATGTTGAGAAGCTACAAAGCCACCTGTAACCTAGCCACTGTGCAAACCAGCCACCAGGGCAATCACTTTAGGACAAAGCCACTCTTTGGTGTAGCCACCAGAGCATTCATACAGCTACAATTTCAGAGAAGTTTATTAGGTCCAGTATTTGCAAATTAAATAAGATCCCCTATAGGCAAACAAAAAATAAATTTTACAATTATAACATTGACTAAAAAGGGAACTACATACCAGTAATAAGTTTTATCAGATGGTATATTAAGGCACAGTTCCATACACTTTGGTAGGAGAAGCCACAGGAGCCACTTTATAAACGTGCTATGATGCAAGCCAGCCACTAGTTCAACCAGCTATTATCAATTTGATGCTCATACAAAGCTACTACAGGCTTCCACTGCTGTGACTTCTTTGAAACCACAGTTCCATTGAGGATCAATTAATACCTTTTAATTCTATAGACACAAAACAAAGGGAAATTAAAATACTGTGACAAAACTTACTATGTTACTCTATCCAGGAGATATATAATAAAATAAAATATGCTTTACAAGATTAAATATTGGATTGTGAGAAGGAAACATAACCATATAGTATGCATAGTATAAAACTGTTAAAAAGACCAACTGTAGGGCCCTAAAAATTCAAATTATATGAATCTTGGCAAGCCTTGGCATGGATTGGCAACAGCTATGTAAGGGCCTTCTCCCATCCCTTCCTCTGCATTTTCATCAAGCATCCTGCTTCACAACCAACTGGACCATCCTGTACCACTATCACAGTCCTGATTGACCAACCTACTGCACCTAGCTATCTACCGCATAAATTTTATCTTTTCATAAGACAATAAAAATATTAAAAAATCTATAATAATAAAGAATCAATATTATATCCTAAACAATCAATAATCAACTTTGAATAATAAATTAAAAATTCATCAATTAAATATCGAACAATTAAATATACTATTATAGTTCCGGCCGTCTATACTGTCAACTAAATATTTTGCAACGGGGGACGCCTTGGGATAACAAATTATGTACATAGGTTCAACTCCAGTCAATATTATAGTTTTTAGAGCTATTATCAAGCCAGTGCAATTTTTAAAAATAATATAATATTATATTATTTTTAAAAATTACACTGGCTTAACAATAGCTCTAAAAACTATATTATATTATTTTTAAAAGTTACACTGGCTTGACAATAGCTCTAAAAACTATAATATTGACTGGAGTTGAATCTATATAGATAATTTGTTATGTCAATCCGTCTCCAGTTGCAAAATATTTGATTGACTCTATATACTGCTGGAACCATATAAGAATGTGAATACCTTTTTATTAGAATCTACACTTGGCCCTCTTTATGCAAAGACAGCAAAAACACTTTTCTAGTATGTCAACCAAAAAAAATGATTTCCAGCAAATGCAGGTTTATTTGTTATTCAACTGTAACATGCTACTATATCATAAAAAAAATTGTTAAAATAATTTTAAATTCTTAGAAAATATCAGAATGAAATAATAAATATTTTGATATAAAATAAAATCATAACTAGATATCTATATTATTATTATTAATTCAGTTTTTATTCATGTTTAAGGTACAGAATCTACATGCAGCGCTAGCTATGGCAGTAAACAAACCTCCACCCCTGCCCTGACCCCGGAAAGCTATGGAACAACCGTATGGGAAGCCTGACCTAACCGGTGTAAAAAACCATTCTAACAAGCCGTCACGCAGTAATCTCAACCAGAGAGCCAACAAAACCAACATGAAAACAACTCTAAGCCCCGACATTGAACCAGCCAAATGAAACAAAAGAGAACACAAACAAGAAAACCCCAACACCCAAAACTGAAGTCAAACCAAAGGCCTAGGTACTAGACACACGTACTTCCAGCTCCCATAATAAGCCAGCCAGGGCACAAAGTAGGAAGACATTCCTGTTAGCATATAGCCCGGCACTAAGGGTGGAAAGGGGCCCCCTCAGAAAAGGAACCTAAAGAAACGAAGCCAGCTTATGGCAGGGCCCAGTGCTGAGTCCAGAGGATGGAGTGTCAGCCTGGGGGTGGTAGTAAGGTACCAGCTTAGAGGGGGCAGTAAGGTGCCAGCTAGGTGAGCAGTAGGGTGCCAGCCGATCAACCGTCAGGAGGTGAGGATGGAGGAGGGGTCGACCCAAGGACTAACGGAATCGTGTGCGTGGCTATCTAGGCAGTTCTCATCAAAGTGAGAGTGGAGAATCGACCATCAGAGTGTCAAAGCAACTGTAGGCCTGTAGAATGTTTCCCCCTACTGCAACCATATCTCCCAGCCGTATAGGGAGGTCAGAGGGAATTCCCGACTGTGCAAATGTTAAGCGAGGCAAAACAAAAGCGGGGAAAGGAGAGGAACTATCAACAAAGATGGCATAAGACGAGAGAGGAAACTCATAGTGGTAGACCCTAATGAGCACGGAGAGGAGTGAATCATTAGGACAAATCCCCACCCCCTGCCATGGCCAATGGGTGAGGTTGTGTCGAAATGAAAGTGGTGATGATTTCTCGTGGTGTTGAGATTTCAATTGCCAGGTGTGTAGAGGAGACAGAGGATGTAGATATCTATATTATATCTTCAGGCTTTTTATACCTAGAACCTAGAGGTCACTCATGTGTTGATGGTTGATCCACACAACTTTTACGAATGTTTTTGTATATTAATGTTCTAACCCTTACTTTTTACTATTGTACTATGTATACAAAGAATTGTTACTTCTTGTGACCATAGATTATTTCCATTTTTAGTCTTGTTTTATAATGGTTTTTGAGTAACCAAGTACAAGATATTTTTAGTGTAAATATCTGCATTTTGGTATTTTACACTTTTTTTTGATTCAGAGAATTCATTTCACAGTAAATAAGCCTTATGAATAATTGTTGCACATATTACTATATACTCTACGTGTCAATGAACCTTTCTATCCAAAACAGAAGTTCTTTGTTATTGGATGCCCAAGTGTTGGTTCTACCAAAAGCGTATTCATATCAATAAATTTCATCATTTAAATATAAATGATAAAATATGTGTTAGTAAATAAATAAAGAGATAAATTAACAGATAATTAATTAATTAAACTGCTGATTTCAAAAAGTATCATAGATATTCAGATAGAAATAAATCCAACAAGATATTCATGAAAAGAAAAAGAACATAATTGATTAACTAATAATATAAAGAAATGAAAATAGATTCAGAAATAAGTAAATATATAAATAATTCAAAGGATCATGATATAAAAACAGAATTAATAAAGGGGTACATAGACAAAGCAATAAAAAAATTGTTAGATAAATAAAGCACAATAAATTAATGAATATATAGAAAAATAGATAAATAAATATATATAAGATCTACAGAAGTAGATATCTTAATGTGAAGATGAAGATGTGATTTGAGAAGTCAAAAGTAGTTAAATTAAAAAATAAAGAGGATTTGAAAGAAGAATAAATTATGCTAATTATTTGGAAGAAGGAGTTAGGTAGATATACAAATTGATATATACATGAATATATGTTTATAGAGGTAGGGAAATAGCATTAGATATTGAGAGAAAAAGAGATTAGTGGATGGATACATATATAGACAAATTGATAGATAGATATATATAGACAGAGATTAATAGATTAATAGATTAATAGACATATTTAAATATTGATAGATAGTAAAACCAGTAGATAGATAGTAGGAAAGATTAATTGAAAGATAGATAGGGGGAAAGATAGATCAATAGATAGATAGATTGACTAATATATAGATTGATTAATAGGTAAAAGGATTGATGGACAGCTATATTGATATATAGGTAGTTAGTTAGATAGATGAAGCTATATTCAAAGTGATAGAGACATAGATTAAGATAGATAAATAGATTGAAAATTAAAGTTTTATATGGATATAGAAACTGCAGAAACCTGTAAGAAAGGATGGACTAGGGACTGTTACAGTCTATACTTTCCCTGTATATAATATCATACAATTTCTGTTTATCTATACTACATCTATTAGTTCAACTTAAGGTAAAACAGTTGGGATGTAGCAAATTAGATCAGGGTTGGTAATATAAATAGTAGACAATAGATAATTAATTGAATTAAAGTGAAATTTGAAGAATGATAATTGTCAGATATTTTTATGATTATCAATATTTGTGTATGAATGGTACAACTAACAATCATTCTACTGACAAGACCTAAATGGGGCAACTATTCTTTATAACAAGGTATTTGTGTGGCAGATATGAGAGCAAGTAATATACATTGTCTCAAGGTAATAAGAACACTGATTTTTTTAACACTATTAATTTTGAAAATAGATAGTAGGAGAAGTGTAACAGATTCCTACTATGTTTCTACTATTACTACTAACTTGATGTTAGTTATTCCTTAATTGGGTTTATACCTGATAAGCGCTACTATTTGGTTGTCACTTCCTACTTGGTTATGACTTCCTAACTGGTTATTCTTTCCTTGTTTCACTTATCACTACCCCTCCTTGAATCTACCCATTTGGGTATCGCTATCCTCCCGCTATACCTACTGGTTTTATTTAGTATTAGCGATCTCTTGTTCCTTCCTGTTTGGATTCCATTACTTGTTTTGTTAGCTCCATCCTGTCGCTTTTAACACTCAGTTTTCGGAATATGGTTACCAATGTATGCTACCTCTGTTAGGATATTTGCTGAACAGAATGTTTGCGCTTTGGTTTAGTTTTCCTAGCTACAATCTTTTGTATTTAAAGAGCCTGCAATCCCTTAAGGATTCGGACTCTCAAGCCTCACAAGACTATCGTCTTTAATACTAAAAGTTGAACAGTCAATCTATTAGTTCCATACCTTTTAACTAGTTTATTGAAAACCTATCCATCGACGCTTCTCCCCCTATCCTCATACTATTATCAGAGTCCCTTTGGGATTCTCGAGATACTTGTGAGTAGGTTATATTTTTTGACCTAGAATCAAGTATACCTTTGATCTGCGGCAAAGGACTGATCACCCTTTGCCTTTCTTGACCCTGCAGTACTCGCACACCTCCCTGTTTTCCAAGAAGGCCTAGAGCGGACTCCTTGCGACACCAGCTCACACTAACTAGCAACCATTTGGCTTCTAAGAGATACCAGAAGTCATTTCACTAGAGGATCAGTAGCATCCTCCTCAGGACCCCAAAATCCAGTACTATTACCCCCACCTCCACCACCATCTGAAGAATCAGAATTATCATCAGTAGATAGCAGCAGCAGAGAAGAAGAGGACCAAGACCAAGCTCTAGCTCCACACCAAGCCCAAGTCCAAGCCCAAGTCCAAGCCCAAGTCCAAGAATAGCCCATCAAGAAGTCCAATTCAAGAAAGAACCAAGCTCAGAATCAGAATCAGATTCCAGTCCAGATGACGCTCCAGGACCAGCACCCCCAGCTTCGCCACCATGACCAGCCAGTCTACCAAGAGAACCCAGAGAACCAAGCCCAGCACCAGATGATTTACCTAGTCCACCAAGACCACCTAGTCCACCAAGTCCACCAAACAATCCAAGCCCTGCCACCATTGCCATGTCAGTCCCCCCAGTGGGATATAATCGTCTTTAAATGGCCTGCACAATTTACATTCACAGTAGAAGGAAAAGATTGAGATCCATTGAGAATCAATTCATTGTTCAACACAGTCTATCGATACATCGACAGCTTTGGCATAACTGAAGATGCCCCTGAAGTCCTTCAATACTATGGAGCCTATTGCAGACAGAAACCCCTTTATAAATTTACCCAATATGAAGCATCCCAAGGAGACCATACTGTTGCTGGAATCAAGCAGAAATTTGAGGCGTACTTCCTTCCTTCCACATCCACTGATACCATGTATTAACAGTCGCAACAATTTAAGCAAACTACCAGGCAGAAAAACAGCACAGATTACCGATACTGCAATCAGACTTGAAACCTTGAGAGACAGTCTCCCCCCTGTAACAATTTTGGACTATTCAGTAAAGCCCAGACTCCTAGATGCCAGTGACATCAAACTCAACCGAGAAGTGAAGCCACATATCACTTCAGATACCTCCTTTGACCAGCTAGTGGAGATAGCGGAAAAACGAGATGCAATTGCCCACTGTACAGGACTCAATGGAAATACTAAAGGAAATGCAACCTCTAATTCAGTTTCACAACAAGCACCCAAGCACCCCCAGAATAACACCCAGCGAAATCAACAAAGATTCTCCAACAACCCCTCACAGAATCCAAGAGTATCCCAGGCTCAAAAGGATCGGCGCATGAGAGACACTGAGTGTTACTATTCTGGAAAATATGGAGACTACTCCGGTAACTGCCTAGAGAAGAAGAAGCATAGGAGCACCCAGCAGCGAGGAAATGCAGGCCCTGGAGGAAACAGGAGACCCCAGTATGTCAGAAGAACATATGACAATTGGGAAGACGATTCCAATGCAAAGGAATCAGTCACAGTTACCACAAACCATGCAGGACCTAGTAGAAATCAATCCCAAGACCTCGAAGAATACTTCACAGTCAATGGTCACTAAGCAAAGGCATTATTTGATACAAGAACTAGAGGATACAACTTGATAACGGGAAAGTTTGTGACTACCCACCAAATCCCCACCAGAGACCTCGAGACTCCAATCAACCTGAGGATGGCAGTTAAAGGATCACGCTCAGCAATGAACTATGTTGCAAAGCCTGTCATACAGATTGAGAAAGAAAGCAGCGATATCTCTGAACCCGTAGTCTATTCCCTGGACAACTATGATATCTTCCTAGGAATGCCTTAACTTACTGCAAACCATGATGTAATAGATTGCGGAAAATCTATTATCACCTTCCCTGACAAAGGAATCACCTTGACCTGCAAGAAAGCAACCCAGGAAGTATTTTCAGCCGTGAATGAAGCAGATGCCCCTGACTTCATTTGCGAGTTTCCTACTGAATTCCGTGACAAGAAAGTAGCGGAATTACTACCATTGAGATGTCAACCAGCACATCCATCTGAGAGAAACATTTTTGGACCATAATCCGAGATTCTTCACATTCCCTAACAAGATCATGCCAGCATACAGAGCATTAATTAAAGATTGGAAAGTCAAAGGAATCATTTACCCAAGCGAGGCACACAACCCAGTCAATATATTCCCAAAGTTGAAACCCTATGGCGACATCAGACACTTTGCAAACCTTGTCCCCAGAAACGATATTACTATCAAGGACCATGGAGTGATTCCTGACCAAGCTATGATACTCAGAACTGTTACCAGAGCAAAGTTCAGATCCACTATAGACCTAGCAATTGGTATTTCCAAATTCGAGTTTTTCCCAGCGATGAGAAATACAATACCATCAAGACACCCTTTGGATCCTTTGCATGCAGAGTCATGCTACTAGGAGATGCCAACACCCCTGCTACAGGGATGAGAATTATAGAGTTTGTGCTAGATAGATTTATTGGAAATTTTGTATTGGCATACATGGATGACATTACCATCTACTCAGAAACAGTTGAGGACCATATTTCACACATCAGATTAGGCTTAGGAAGACTGAAGCAGCACCAAATCAAAGCATCGTCAGCCAAGTGCAAATTATTCGCCACCAAGCTCTCTCTCCTAGGACATGTTATAGACCAGAAAGAATTCTTGCAAACCCTGAAAAAATTCGATCAACCCAAGCCTGGCCTACACCAAAATCATAAAAGGATATTCAGACCTTTATTGCAGTTGTGATATATCATGCACAGTTCTTTACACACCTTGCCTCCACCACTGCCGCCTCTCAGACCTAATTTCTCTAGATGTGTTTAAATGGCAACCCCTACATGAGGAAGCCTTCAAACAGGTTTAGCGCCTGGCCAAGGAGACAATTCCACTCCGCCCTATCTCATATGAGACATCAGCTGATCCAACATACCTCATTACTGATGCCTCTAAGGTTGGATCAGGAGCATGGGTTGGCCAAGGACCCTCCCCTGAGAAAGCATACCCTGCCGCATTCCACAGCAGAAAGTTTGCAACAAGTTGTTAAGGTTCGACTATCTATATCGCGGAACCGGCAACGATATATGATTCAGTCTATCAAGACACTTGCTCACTACTATTGCGACTACTCCAAGTCCAATAGTTTTCCTGAGCACTTGATAGAAGAACCTGACAGTGAACTTCAACTAGAGGTCGCTAGAGGGAGAGCGGAATGAAGGTTTGATTTGATAAAGTTATAGATAGGAAATAACAAAGATGGTTGCGTGAAGAGCTATCTACCTGTCCCCCTATGGGTCCTTATATAGGCCTCTTCCTGCAACCCTAAACCTTGTGGCTGTGCAAGTGCGCAGCCATGTGAAACTCATACATTATATGACCTTCCAAGTGCGAAGGTCATCTGCACTAATAATAACCTCATGACTCACAAGTGTGCGTCATGCGC
>QFET01012597.1:0-12490 GCA_003316355.1 Tuber calosporum
AGCCCAGAGCTCTTAAACTGCTCCTCTGGGCCCTTGTGGGAGTTATGTGCCTAACAAAACCAATGCCAATGGGAAAACAATGAAGAACACATCCAGTATGCGTTAGGAAGAATGGAAGGAACCGACCTAGCTCCTTTCTCGATAACTTATCGAAAGAAAATGACTTGAGACCTCGGATTCCCCAAACATGAGGGTTATGATATCTGGATCACTTTCCGGGCCGTAGGGACCGAACGATTCTCGGTACTACTCAAGGTAGAAAAAGCCTTAGCCGAAATGGAAAAGGTTAGGTATACAGGGGACATAGAGAAGTATCTCCTTACCATGGAAAACCACAACATCGAGGCAGAAGTATCCGGCATCGCTTGGAAAACCATAATTCAGCTGCAACTTCCTATTGAGGCCATGCGTACCCTATCACATGAAAATCATGACTTGGATAGCGAATGGATCAAGGCAGTCCGAAGAGTCACCAAAGCGGAAGAATCGTTCTAGGTACAACAATGGCTATTCAGAAAAAACAACTTGGGAAAAAGTGACTCCCAGAAAAGAAAACGGGATGAATAATTCAAAGCAAGGAAGACCACAGCTGGGAATAAGAAACGGAAAACCTATATGACAGCAGAAAAGGCTGCCTACAAATTGAAAAAACAAGCGGGAGAAGGGAAAAAAGCCCCCGTTGAAGGAAAGGTTGAGCATACAAATATGGTTGAAGCTCATGAAGGAATCCCTAAGGACAAAATTGAAGAACCAAAGAAAGCCAACCAATGCACACGTTGCACGTTGGCCAATCATACTTGGAAGTTCTGCAGGAAACAGGCACAAGTATTGGTTATAGGGCAGAAAAGGGGAAATTTCAAATACCGATATCGACGACCCCAGATTTCAAAGGGGCAACCAGAACCTACGACTAGGGTCAACCAAGTCAACCAGTCCCGGATTTGGGCACTGGATGACATGGATGAAAGCTGAAAAAGGTTTTCAGGCACTGACAGCGACAGCAAACGGGAACTCAGTTATGAACCCCTAACCGAAACCGAAATCAACCTGTGGGTTCGACCTCTGCAAGGTCCTACTAGCAGGTATTCTGCGCTGCTCCGTGGGAAATTCAAAACCAAAGCGAGAGTTACGAAAAGCAATCCAGACCTACAGGAGTATCGCAAACATAAGAATGACAGGCGAGCAAGAAGTGATTAACATGGACGGCGGCTCGTGGTAGTCCGGGACTAACTCTGGGAACCTGAAACTCAAAAAGAAGAAAGCAGAGGGCCACATTTGGTGTATATCGGACCTCAGTACGGAAGACGTTCAACCAATCCCGCATCCTTATAAAGCCCCAAATCCTTACAAGAGATCCAAGAAAGAGTGGACCAACCAGCACTGACTAGGAACCTCTTAAGAATGAAAAAGGGAAATTAGTCTAGCCAGGATTGTGAGAAGCCTTCCAGGAACAAAGTTTATCACAGGTCGCTGGACAACGGAATAGTCGCAGAACCGGAACAGGATCCCTGACATCAAGAAAAATGAAGTAGAAGAGAATGGATAACTATGGCTACCTAGTTCACAGGCTAAATGGAGCGGGGTAAATCCGTCCCGAACCTGGACTACAGCTTTGTGGACAGGATTGGCATGATAGACTCATGGGGTAAACAAGGCGATGCGTGAAGAATCCCCAGAGCCCAAATACGCAGATATAGTCAAAACGACACTTGTACAGTTCTAGTGAAGACAAATGTGTAGACTGAGAAGGGCAAATAGCAGGTGTATGGAAACCCTTCGGCAAGGGGTAAAAACCGCTAGTAGTGGGCTGCACAGTACACCAAAGATAGAGATTTTAGTTTGTCTGAGGAGGCTTAAATAGCCGATACCGTGCGGGCATGGTAACAAACACCCTAAGTTACCACAACAACGAAAATGTCATACAAAAGACCTGCACAGGCCCCTAGCTAC
The DNA here is from genome assembly GCA_003316355.1 of Tuber calosporum. NCBI lineage: Eukaryota > Fungi > Ascomycota > Pezizomycetes > Pezizales > Tuberaceae > Tuber > Tuber calosporum. The sequence continues at coordinate 1,951 of QFET01012597.1, forward strand.
CCTAATAAAAGTAATAAACCCGAAACACCTACCCCGCCTTTTATTCATACCCGGAAGGCAGGGCAACCATCGTAGCGAATCGAGAACGGATCCCCATCCATGTTTCATTACACTCAGGGTCTAATATATTCCTCATTAACCAAGAACTGGTTAATAGACATCGCTTACCAAACCACACCTGCACAAATAGCTTGGACATTTACACCTTTGAAGGAACCACAGCAGCAAATAGGGGAAAACACTAAACACAAATCCTATTTTCTTAGAGATCGGAAGTAATGCACACCGATCTCACATTTCTTGTGAAATTGCCAATGCTGGCAAATATAACCTAATGATCCCATTTGGATTGTGGCATACAGAACGTCCTATAAGGCACATTGAGGATGCGCGTAAATGGATATTTATACACGAGAAATGCCAAAGTCATGTAAATGATAAAGGCATAGACTTGACCTTTGAAAGGGACGAAACCGTGGCATACGACCCTGAAGCACGATACATTGGAAGAATCGAAATAGAACCCACTCCAGAGTCATAAAAAATTCTGCAAGTACCTCAGGAATATAAGGAATTCAAGAGGGTTTTTGCACCAGAAACAGGAGAGAAACTAGCAGGAAGAAGAATGTTTGACCACGCCTTTGACCTGATACCCGGTGCGGTACCACCATGGGGCCCGATATATCCTATGTCTGCCCACCAGGTGGATTTGCTTACCAAATACCTGCAGAAAATGCAGGATCAAGGGAAAATCGTGGAAAGCAAATCTCCTGCCGGGGCTCCAATCTTATTTGTCCCTAAACCTGATGGTTCAATGAGGTTATGTGTGGACTACAGGCAGTTGAATAATCTGACAGTGGCCAACAAGTACCCGCTACCCCTAATGAGAGAGCTCCGCGACTGGGTAGCTGGGGCCCAAATATTCACTAAGCTCTATTTAAACGATGGTTATCACCTCCCTAGGATAAAGGGAGGAGATGAGTGGAAAACTGCATTCCGGACCCGATACGGCCTCTTTGAATACACAGTAATGCCATTTGAGCTGGTAAACGCGCCGGCCACATTCCAGGCCATGATGAATAAAATTCTACAAGAACTTTTAGATCATGGAGTGGTGGTCTACCTAGACGACATCCTAATTTATTCCAAGACCGAGAAAGAACATGTCGACTGGGTAAAGAAGGTACTCTCTCGCTAGGAAGAATATGACCTAACGGTTTCAACTACCAAGTCAGTTTTTCACGTCAATACAGGGAGTTTTTGGGGTATATTGTGGTAATTGATGGAGTCACTATGATTGAAAGAAAGGTCGAAAGCATAAAAATATTAGAAGGCACCAAGGTTGGTCAAAGAGGTGCAAATATTCATTGGCTTTGCCAATATTTTGCCGACGTTTCATTATGGATTTCTCCAAAATCTGCAAAAATAAGAAATGAGGAGTTGAAGGGCGACCCCAGAAAATTCAGCAGGGGGCCGAAACAAGACGGGGCATTTGAAGAACTTAAGAAAAGATTCATCTCTGCCCCTATACTCTCTCATTTCTACCCTAACACAGACACAATTGTGTAAACAGTAGCTAGCGATTGTGCACTAGGCTGTGTCCTCTCACAGTTTAAAGACAATAAGCTACATCCAGAGGCATTCCACTCACGGAAGCTGAGCCCAGCAGAGCGAAATTATAAGCTCCATGATAAGAAACGATTGGCGATTCTGGAAGCATTTAAAGAGTCAAAACAGTACCTGCTCAGAACAGAAAAACCAGTAACTGTCTACACTGATCACCAGAATCTACAGAACTTCCTTACAACCATGGTATGGAATCCACAGCAAATACGATGGGCTCTGCAACTAGCGAACTACAAGTTCAAGATTGTCTAACGACTGGGAAAACAAGGTGGAAAGCCTGCTGCACTAAGCTGATGGCCGGAGTACCATCCAGAGAAGGGAGCTGCGCATAGTGAACAGTTAATACTCAAGCCTTCTCACTTCCAAAACCAACTGGTTTCTCTTAAATCAGCCATCAAGAGATGAATGAATAAATGGCACAGAGTCTCATGATTTCTTGCGAATAAAATAGCTAACTCCAAAAGCACGAAGGCCTACAAAAGGGTCTCGACTTGCTGCCAGACACGACCTTTACGCACTAGGGGACCTTATAATTCCGGCCATGGGAGAAAGGTTGGTGGAAACTGGAATTTCCGTCGGATTACCAAAAGGAACATACACAGGCTTGGTACCACCAACTGGAATGGCCGTCATATTTGAGATCAGCATTGGCGTAGGAGTAATCGACGCTGATTACACTGGAGAAGTCAAGGTTATCATAATAAACGATGGAAATCAAGATTACCAAGGTTCGCAAAGGGTACCGAATAGCATAAATGATCATTGTGAACATACACATAGCGGAAGCGATAGAAGTGGACGGACTAGCCGAAACTGCAAGTGGAAAAAGGAAGATTTGGAAGCACGGATGTATCACCTAGACGATCAGCTACAACAAAGACTTGGTAGTAGTTGCATACTTGCAAGCAGACCAGGCTGAAAATGTCTTTCTTGATGAAACAGACTATCAAGCAAGACAAGGCAAAGCGATACTCCTAAAGTCTAATACTATAATGTCCAAGGTTGATATTAGGAAATATGACCAGACATTATCAAAAACCATCAAAGAGGCAGGCCAGAATGATCAAGACTGGCAGGAACACAAACGATAATTGGAAACGTTAACCGATGAGGGCAAACCCATTACCAAGTCACTGGGCAGTAACTGAAGGACAGATATACTACAAGAATCGCTTATACATTCCTGACAACGAACAGCTGCAGATAACTACTGCCAAAGGTTGCCAGAAGTCTAAGGTAGCTTAACACTTTGGACTAGAGAAGACTCTGGAAATTGTTACCTGAGACTTTTATAGGCAAGGGCTGACAGCGTGGATAAATGACTACGTACGGTCATGTGATGAATCTCAACATAATAAATCCCCACGACATCCACAGTTCGGTCTGCTGCACCCTCTAGAAGTCCCGTTCGCCGCCTGGTCATCCATATCGTCCCAAATCATCACACAACTACCAGAATAACAAGGAAGAATACAAAATATGGTAGTCGTGGATAGGGTTACAAAGATGGCTCACTTCATAGGTCTGGAAAGTAATGCAACTGCCAAGGAGGTTACTAACATATTCTTAAGGGAAGTCTAGAAGCTACATGGACTTCCAGCGGAAATTATATCCGACATGGATGCAAAGTTTTCGCGAGAATTCTTGTAATCACTATGCAAAACTATGGGGATAAAACACAAGATGTCAACTGCGTACCAACTGCAAACTAATGGACAAATAGAGTGGACCAACCAAGTCCTGGAAGGATACCTCAGAAACTTTGTCAACTATGACCAAAGGGACTGGAACCAGCTGTTACCACTAGCTGAGCATGCCTACAACAATTCGGTAACGAACGTGCATGGCATGTCACCCTTCTACGCAAACTATGGATTCCACCCACAAACAGAATGGATGAAGGAACTTGAAGCCCAAAATCCAGGCGCCCAGCTATACGCACACTGGATGCAGACAATACACCAACAGGCCAGCGAAGTGTTAGAACAAACGCGGGAAAATATAAGCAAATATTACAACAGCAAGGCTAAGCAGTAACCTGACATCAAGATTGGGAACCTGATCATGTTAAATGCAAAAAACATACGTACTGAACTACCCTCGAAGAAGCTTAGCCCCAAGCTGTATGGCCCATTTGAGGTATTGGAAAAAAGAGTGGAACATGTCTACAAACTAGAAATATCACCAAGATGGAAGATCCATCCGATATTTCATGTATCATTGTTTGAACCCTATCGAACATCCAGACGACCAGCAAGGGAACAACCTCCCCGCGAGCCCGAAGATATCGATTCAGATTTTGAATAGGAAATCGAAAGAATCGTGAAGAGTGAAATTTTCTCTTAAACCTAGCGCGTGGGAGGTCGGAACCGACCGATCTGGGAGTTACGGTACTTTGTGAAGTGGACTGGCTGTTCTAAAGATGGAAATACTTCGGAACCACCTGACCACTTAGAGTATGCACAGGAATTGGTGGAGGCGTTTCATAGGGAGAATCCGGATATGCCAAAGCAGGCAGATGTTGAATGACAAGGAAAAGGTTTTCATAGCGTGGCCAAGCAAACGAGTCTGGTTTTTCACCCTACCAAGTCGAGTTCAAGAAGGGACTGATATTCTTCGGAATTGTTTAAGCTTGGGGTGTATGGTTAAAAATTTTGTTTTATTTTTTATTCTTATTTTGATGGTGTACCTAAAGAGAGGGTAACCTTTGAAAAGCGATTCGGGAGAAACAAGACAGAGGAGGGAGCTCGTATTAGGCACAAACGACTACCTAGAGGATTACATGACTTTTCAGAAGGGACTGCATGAATCTAAACCTCTACAGGAAATTAACCCCCTGCGGCCCAGGTGTTCGCACTCGTAGTTGACACTAGCACCTTGTGCAGTTACTCATTTACTTAGAAAAACGTGAAATTGGAACACATCTTGTAAACCCGTATACGTCGTCGCCGTCCGTCCGACCGGATGCTGTCCGAGGGGTATATGGGAGGGCCTCTCTGGCTACGTCTGGGAAGTGGAACGAAGCGATTCCGTGAAGAACCTGTGGAGTTACACCCAGATAAAGTTAAAAGTGCCCTGGTAGTCCTAGATGGGTATGAATGCGAGATTGAAGTAGGCACCTCTGATACACACCGCGAGTACGCTGACACCCCCGTGATGCCTATAAGGTCAATGAACCTATCGGAACAAATTGATAAGGAGAGGCAGTGAAGACGAGAAGGCATTGGCCCTATCGTGAACCGTAGTCATCATGAAAGTCAGCTGCAGCGGCGGATAAGACGGCACGAAGCAGATTTGGCCAACAACCAAGCTGGCCCCTAGGAGTTCTAAAAACTTATTATTACGTTCCAAAATGGGCGGCCATATCTTAACAGCTGAAAGATGATTGAAAACTCAAACTAAAGGGGTCCACACCCACAGAGAAGTCGGGAGCTCATATAATACCATTAGCTCTGTGGGGGAGGAAAAGGTTTCACGGTCAAAACGGGTTCGCTCTCAGATTATGAGACGATGGTTGGGAAGATATTTCCTGTTTATATGTAAGTCAGTTGTAGTCCGCGAACACTCAGACGCGGGATATAAATATTGAAGTGCCTCGCGAGCTTTAGCCATCATCAAGTAACAGAGAAGAGATCTTATCAATATCATAAGTTTTTACTCAAAAATCTTTTCCTATGAGTCTTCCTAGACAATCTCCGTTTATGAAGAAAGATTCAAGCCTAGCTCGATTCGCTTGCCCTTAGAATCGACTACCCTTAACACAACAGGGCTACTATTGAAAATTTAACCAATGAAGTCTACGAGAAATACTATGTGAATAATATCGTCCAAAGATTAGCGGAAGCATAGTCCCAACTCGTATGCTTTGTTTAAGACAAGCAAGTCTATTTTCAAGGGAATATGGTCATAATAATTACAGCCTGGGTCAGGAAGGAACTGACTGCCTACCACCTGTAAGTCATGACAGATCAATTACTAATTGGCCACTTAGAAGCTCACAAGTGGGGTGTGAAGAAAGGAGTCAGGATTGACTACGAAAATGAAGTGATCTTGGATGAAGATCTGACTATTCCCTTGGTCCATACCAGAGCAATTAGCTTTACCCTATATTTTTCCAAAGTCTTGGCGGACGTGAACTGGCATCATAATCCTACACCAGCTGTCATTCAATCTTGGGTCTAGGAGAAACTCAATGAACAACGCAGGTTTTCCAGTTTGCTCATGCAGTGAAAGCAACTCTTGCAAGCCGATCAACAATCCCCTCTAAAACAATACGTAGGTCATCCCGACTTGTAGGAGTAACGAAGGACAAGAGAAGCTCAAAACCTAAAACATCAAACCTGGCTACTATCCTTATGGCAGTACCAACAACTCCGACAATTATTTTAGAAGCTAAATAACCACGTGTGGTGGCAGCGGCAAACCATTTCCCTGCCACACCATAAAATGCGGTACCCCTTTCCCCTCAGAGAGCACGACTGACTCCTGCAAAGCCACCCAGCACCCCAGAGAGGACTCGGTTTTTATGGGCAGCTGCGCCGTTGGTTAAGACTTATTGTTCTCTTGCTGGCAGGATAGATGCACGATCTGCAGGGCATGTTATCCATTATGAGGCCCCCTCTACAAAGTCCACTAGTGAAGCATTACACCATTCACCCTTAGTTCCAAATTTGAAAAACTGCCATGTAGTTCCCCTGGTTGTGAAGACAATATCATTGTTGAAGCTTCTCACAGCTTCTAACAATTAGTTCACAAGGGCGGGATTAGGTTCTTCAAGCGAGAGAACCCCTTGCCCCAGGTTGTCTAGTTCATGCACTCTCCTCCTGGGAAGCCAGTGGACCTTGTTCGTAGGATGGCTTTAGCAGTTGTGATGAGCCTTCCGGAATTTGTGGAGGAAATACTAGCAGAGGCGATGGTAAGCAAGCACCATGTTGTCGAAAAGTCGGTGAAGGAGGAGAACCGTTTGAATCCGACTCCTCGACTTGTAGCAACGATTCCTCTCCCTCCCTAGCTGATCTCAGCCAATTTCTTGGACCACAATAGTCCCACTGTAATGTTGCAAAGATGCGACAGTTTGATGGGTGATGTCTAACATTGACAGACTATGTAGCGAAGTCCAACTAGAAATCCCACATTAGGTAACAGAAGCCTGAGAAGTAGGGGATTACAGGTTACAAAGGGGTGCACCTGGAAAGACTGGGATTAATTCCAGATGTGGGGTATATGTTTGACTACTATATACACTGCAAGCTGCCAGATATAGATAAAGTCAGCATAATCATCACACATCTAGAAGAGGCCGAAAAGAAAGGCTATAAAAGCATCAATCTGGACATCAGCCAGGATGGAGCTCTCCAGGCCAGAATCACGTTAAATCCACAAAACGAGTTACGTACTTGGGCATGTGTTCAGACTTACATGCAGTCCTGATTCCACGGTCAATCAGATCAGATTCGCGCTCTTAGTGAATCGCTTGGTTTGGTTATGTAGCCAGGTAATATATATCATTTAGTTGATGTACTCATTCTGTTAGCCAGTGAGGTGCAATATGATAGAATTAGTAAGAAAGACAAAGCTTGTATTTTACTGACTCCAGTATTGCAACATGCCTTGAGGCTGAAAACTCCACATCCTGTACCCTACATCGATTACCACAACCTTTTACATAATACTGGCCACCAATAAAACAATGTAGCATCTTCCAACCGTAAAGGCTTTTAAGAAAAACAAATACCCATTGAGCGGAACACAGAAAGTCATCTAGTGCTAAGATGGAACAAAAGAAGCAGCCTGGTTCTGGTAATTACAATCCCATATTCGAAAGTGGAATGGCCTACCCTTCTCCAGTTAAGATGTCTGAGTATGAGTAGAAACACAGTAATATTCCGTTGACTCTAACTTACAAGCGCCGGCATCTAAAAGTATGCTTTTATTGCGCGAATACAGAGCACAACTGGAGGCAGGGTACCACTCCTCAACCAGTTGTAAAGTCCATCAAACTAGCTCTTTAGTAAGTAGGTTATGAAGCTCGGCTTGCAACTTTCACTGTTCCAAAAATTCCAGGCATTTATTGACCTCATGTAAACCAAAGGGTCCGATAGCTCCCAGGATCATCACCGGGATTCGTGATTGATACTCAATATACCGAGTAAGATAAGCCTTCCCAACTAAATATCAGAAACCAGAAAGCTGACTACCACTGTTCGCAATTAGACTTAGGGGAAAGTGTAGAAATGAAGGGAAAATAGACTAAGTCAGTCCCCTCCTCCTTACAAGAAACACGTAGCTGAGTGAATACAGCAAAGCAGAATTAGGTCTAGTGTATCTTTTGTATTGGGTTTGCAAGAGTTTATTTCCTGGTTATGGTTCCGGCCGTCTTTACTTTTAACCACAGATTTTGCAACAGGGGATAACTTGGTGTCATAAATTATGTACATAGGTTCAACTCCTTTCAAGTTTGCAGTTTTGGAAGTTATTTTCAAGCTTCAGCAATATTCCAACAAGGTAAACTATGATATTATAAATGTTGAAGATAAACTTTAGTTTCATGGAAAAAAATATCAATTAATTTATTATATCACTTGTATTAAAAAAATGAGATTTTTGTATTTTTTGCCCTTGTTTCAAATGCCATCATTAAAGCTTGCTTGTTCAGTAATGATTTGTAGGTTTGTCAGCCTCCTAAGAGGATCAAATTATCATTTTCAACAAACTTGACACTACAAGGCAAACACGGACAACCGAACTCTGATACTCCTTGACTATCTACTCTACAGAGTCGTGCATCTCGTGACATACAACAAGTAGGATGTCACTCTGTGACCTTTCTGTTAATTAACGAAGCCTATTCCGATCAAATATGAGAAGCATTAGCAACTGTCTCAGAGTAACCCTGTTGCCGCTATTGAATCACCAACCAATTCTGATATTATTAATCCAAGCAGCTTACATTGACACCAATAGAGGGCTCATAAGGGTGCTTGAAAGGCACTCAAAGAACCAACTATTGCCAAAAAATGGAGTGTCGTACCTAGTCTGATCACAAAACCTCAAGAATTCGAAGTTCTGTTTCTCCAAGCAGACTCCACAGTAGTTGAAATCAATGATGACAGCAATTTCGAATTCTTTTCCCAATCCCTGCTGCAATGGCTTCGTAGTGTTGGTACACGCTATAATGCCTTCTTATTCCTGCTAGCAATTTTCCAAAACCCTATCAAGGATATCAAGAGAGTTCTTTTTCCACCCTCCAATTCCAAAAGACTAGCTCTTAGTTGTTAGTATTTCCAACAACATTATAATTTATTTTGCATTATGAAATTGCATGTATATAAGGAAAAGCAGGCCCTAACAAGGCTTAAAATGAGTCTCCTACGATCAAGAGGAACTTTGGCTAGATAGGTGGCCAAGGGGAGCCAGTCGTGGTGGGCATTATGAGACAAATAATGAGGGATGAAATGGCAAGGGTAAAGTTCCTCAAAATTGCCCACAGCATGTAAGGACAATACCCAAAAGTGGCCTCTCTATTAAATGATGAGTGTGTTTTGTTGGATGTTAGGGAATACATTTCCCAGGCTGGCAAAGGTAAGTTATTCCTTGATGTGGATCCAATTGAATTTGTGTTTTTAAATTGAGCTTATCAAAACTAAGTTTAAAAGATGTTGACTACTATCAGATGGCACAAGTAATCAACCAGTCCTGGACGGAAGCTGAGGACCTTATCATTAGTCCCAATGGGGGACGAAATGTTCAACATATCCACAAAGCCATCATGCGTCGAACTGGTCGTTGCTGGCTTTCAAAACGTGGATTCAAGTGGAAAGAAGTAACTAAAGGAGTTTATTGTGATTAACATGAAAGAGAAGATGTGATTGCCTATAGCAATAAAACTTTCATGCCAACAATTAGACCTCTTGCTTCCTGTTTAATGAACTGGGATCAGGACCTAGAACGACACCCAACCATCCAAGTTTTGAATGAAGAAGAACAAGCAGTAATCATGGTAACCCATGATGAATGCACTTTTAATGCCAATTATAGTAGAAGATTTATCTGGACTTATGAGGAGCACAACCTGATTAGAAAGATGGGGATTGGCCAAGCCTTCCACGTATCCAAGCTGCTAACCACTATTGGCAGACTTGGCGTAGGAAGTGCATGTGGAATTCTGAAGTGTGGTGGTAATGTCAGGTGGGATGGAGCAAAGCTACTCAACCAAATCAAAACAAAGGCAATTCCAATATTGGGAGCTGAGTATCCTGGCTGTCAACCATTGTTCATATTTGACAATGCCAAAAATCACATCAAGTACGCCGATGATGCACACAGAGTATCCAAGATGAATCTTGAAGATAGAGGAAGAAATGCAAAGCAAATGCGATACACCTTTGTCTTGATGCCCTGCATTCAAATTGTGGCTGGCATCAATCTATGGTTACAGCTGATGGAGTTCCTCAAGGCCTTATTATTATTATTATATCTCATTACGCTTATGGAGCCAGAGGCTATGAAGCGTTAACTAACATACATGTAAGGTGCACCTTCTGCACCAGATCACTGCCCACCGTCTCATATATGTAGGTATCAGCTTTTGAGTGGACCCTCGTCATAAACGCTAACAACCCCTAAACAAAAGAAATCCTCCCATCCGCCTTAAGCCTAACAAATATAAGGAAATAACAGTAATGAAACTTAAGTAGCCCTGTTCCTTCTCTCAGTTGCTTCTTGGTGTGCGTGTAGGTAGGTGGGACACTCCTTGGAGGTAGCCAGGTGATCATTGCTGCAGTTGAGACACTTGATGGTAGTGTGAAGGCATGGCTTGCCCTTGGTGGGGCAGTCAGATCTGCCACAGGTGTGTAGGTGAGCAGGGTGTTCCAAGGAACAGATTGCGCTGTGGGGGGTTTTGGTGCACTGGGTT
>QFET01012605.1:0-13577 GCA_003316355.1 Tuber calosporum
CTATGGTATCAACATCTTACCCAAGCCTTAGAAACGATGAACCTAAAGGTTACCGACTTCGATCCATGCATCCTAATTGCAACAGATTTATACTGTTGTATATCCGTTGATGATATTCTCATCACCGGCAATCCCTCCAAAGTCAACCAGTGTGTTGACAAACTACGATCTCTCTTCCAGTGTACTGATTCTGGTGAAGCATCTATGCTACTCGGTATCCAAATCAAAAGAACAGAAACTGGTATCAAGCTATACCAGGAAAGATACATTACAGAAATTCTTGAACGATTTGGTATGACCGATGCAAATGAAGCCAAAACCCCAATCGAAGCACACTCACCACTTGTTAAAGCTACTCCTGATGAGGAACTCTGCGACCAGAAAACATACCAATCCATAATAGGATCCTTGATGTATGCTGCCGTCGCTACCCGAGTAGACATCGCATATGCGACCGCATTCCTCAGTCAGTTTGCATCCAACCCAACAAACACCCACCTAACAGCTGCCAAATGAGTTCTTCGCTATCTTAAAGGTACAAAGAACAAAGGACTAAGCTTCCGGCACGATACAGAGGCTCTGCCTCTAGAAGTCTACAGCGACAGTTCCTATGCATCGAACCTTGATGATAGAAAATCCTTCACTGGATTGATTATACAGACTCATGGGCATACAGTTCTGTGGCGCTTCAAGAAACAACGCATAGTAGCTCAATCTACTACAGAAGCCGAATACGTCGCACTGTCATTTGCGGCAAACCAGAGTGTTTGGATTAGACGAGGCTTAAAGCAAATGGGCATTACAACAACGCCAATTGTATACTGTGATAATACAGCTGCAACAAGTCTCACCGAGAACCATGGAGTCTCGGATCGAACCAAACACATCGATGTCCGGTACCATTCTGTTAGAGAGCTGCGTGAGAAAGGAGATATTCAAGTAGTTAGAGTTGAGTCGGAAAACAATGTATCAGATCTATGTACTAGGGGATTATCGCGGATTTCATTTGAGAAATTACTGATGAAGATAGATATGGAAACGTAGGGGAAGTGTTGGAAAAAATACGTTATCACATTCTATGTAGTCATGTGTGTATGTGAGTCATGTAACACATACACATATGACGCGTCACATGTATGGCTGGATTTCACGTGATACGGAGATGGGTATATATATTTCGGGTTTTCTCCTCCTGTATCCTTACAACTCAGTAGCGCAATAGTGGAATCACAGCTTTTTAGTCTACAAGATACTGCGTTCAAATCTCAGTGCCGCCTTATTAAATATAAGAGACAGCCTTTGATACTGCAATATTTTCACTAACTAATTAAGGGAAAGATACCACTTTTCGTCTCCTGTGGGGCTCTCCCGGCAGCAGTGCCGTTGGCGTTGGCACAGCAGCTGGGCTAGGTTTAGTGTGAGGTGTTAGTGAATAATACTATGATAGAATACCGTAGTGTGATAATGTGCAAGTTCCAGGGATTTTTTTGCAAGACAGGGGCTATTTTGCAGGTTAACCTAAATTAGCTATTCGCTAAGACCATAGGGTGTATCGATAGGGGAAGGCGGGTGATCCGGTGTGCGGTTTTGATAGGCAGCTATGGCAAAGATGTTATGCAAAAGAAGTCCGAGACTGTTGCTGTTGACGCGGAATTCTGTCCTTCGGATGATGTTTACTCTTTGAACCGCCTTGAGACCTGCCCTAAAGGCCCTATAGTGAGACCTAATATCGCCCGAGTTCTCCGGGCATAGTTGACTTTGCGATTTCGCCCCCCCCCCCCCAACTTATTCCAATATCCGAGGGTTTCTGACTCCTTCTTCCGGAAGTTATGGTGTTCTGAGAAGTAAGCTCCTTCCAGGCCAGGTGAGTTGCATATCTCGCACTAGGTGAAAATTGTCTAATGTTTGAATTACCTTAGGACCTCACCTGTTCCCGGCTAACTGAAGTTGGCAATTGGGACCCACCTGTTGGCGTCCTCACAGATCTTTCAACAAGCTTTGGCGGATCGGGTGAGGTTGAGAAAGAGATTATCCCTCGAAAAAGAAATACCCCGAACAATGGACCAGAGGGGCGGAAAGAGGGGCCTCTTGCGGATCTTTATCAGAAATTGCGGGATGTCGATGAGGGAGAACTTTTCCGTTGGGCTGTGTTTGAGCGCAATACACGTTCGGGATTCTTTGACCGGGAGAAGGTTGAAGAGTGTATAATAAGATCGTCCTGATAGCTCACAAGAGGCAGGTGACTAATGAGAGGGTAGAAATCCTTGCCTCCTGTGAACCTTTTGTTAACAGAAAACTCGAGGCGTTGTTTCCTGTGTTGTCTCGTGGACCATCTAAGCCTAATAAACCCCTCCTTGTAGGTGAACGGGGGCCGGAGTGCTGTAGGCCACCGTGTGCGCCGCTCTCTCAGTTATGCTATTATTTGATCGGCCTCTGAAATCTTGCTTAATTCCAAAGAGAATTCTCCGATAGTCGGCATCCCGTAGGATCGGCGACCCCCAAGATGCTAGGCCTGCGTATTTCATGACATAGAGTGGGTAAAGCACAACCAGAAATTTCGCCGTAGAGGAAGATCGTTGTTGGTGAAAGGAAAGAGCGTGTGTGTTTATTGAAAGAAGGAAAGGAAGCCATCTAGACTATATATACGGTTTGGGGTGGGCAACCCAGGTTTGTTGACCTATGATATGATACCATACAACAACACCGGAAACCAGTCCCATCAGGGCCGTCCGGATCTCATCAGTATAACCTAACCTGATATCCAACGATGGGATCACTCCATCATTTTACACCACCAACTGGATTAGATATCTGTCCACCGGTTTCCAACCTTGGGATCACCTATCACCTGAAGCGACTACCCTTGGAGAGATACTTGAGGGGGAGGAGGAGAGAGCGATCCCCCTTCCAAAGGGAAGTAATATCAAGGCGGCTGAGCAGGACATCCTAGCACTTTGGATAGATGAGGACGCCTCTAGGAGGACCTTCAGCCGTGCTCGGGATGGGATCTGCGCTCAGTGGGCCAACTCGTTAGTCCAAGGGGTGAAGTTGCACTCTGAGGCGATGGGGAATTCTGCCAGTAAAGGCTCCAAGAAGAGTGACCTCGGTACCACCGGGGTACTCGGCAGTGCTCTCACAAAGAGCGGTCATCGCTGATATCTGACCAGGATTCTGATGAACCCAAAGAATTCGTCAATGGCGAGGGTAAATGCACTGCGGGAAATGTTGAGCCGGAGGCGAGGGGGGAGGCTCCACATAGTATCACACTGCCGAGTCAGGAAAAAAGCGCATCTCTTTGGGAAGATATGCTCATCGACCTCGAGCTTGCGGATCCTTTGATTCCAACTCTGACTCCTTCCTTAGTCGCATGGACTAGCTGGTGAATATATTCTCTAGGAGCCCCGGGGTCCGAATCCAGCTCCGACAGCAGCTCAGGTGCCTACTGCACCGCCACAAGAGCGTCAGTGGATGCCAGATTCCGCGCTGCGAGGGCAGGAACTGGCCCTCCTTGGTTCGGCCTGGGCATATGTAGCACAGCAGCAAATACAACCATCTGGCTGACTTCAAGAAGGAGACTATCTCCACCCCCCGCCCTGCTCCACATCTCACTGGATAGCGTCAATAGGGGTCGCAGCAATGCTACATCACCTCAGACGCAAGCCGTTGTCTCCTCCTAGCCAACTGCTTTCATCAGAGTCAAGGACGTGCACATAATCACGAATTCGGACACCGCGTTCTGCACTAACAAGATCAGCGACATGCAGAGGGTAATGGATGCTGGGGGACTAATGGGAATGGACTTTAAGTCACGGGTGAGAGTCTGTGATTTTCTGCGAGAAGTGATTGTCTAGTGTCGCGTGGCCCCAACCCTAGGATACCTCGGACATCCCGATGGCACGTCTCGATTATAGTTTGCAGGTTGGTATGATATCTCGATCACTTGGGCCTAAGTAGGCTATTCCAGTAAACGGGACTTTCCTAGCGCCACTTGGGGTCTCGAAGGCATTGCCGGGCTGGAAAAACTAATCTAGGTCACAATTCAGTTGGAGAGTAGAGTACATATTTCAGGTAGCCCTCACTACTCTACTACAGCGCTTGGCTTAGCATGATATCATACAAGAATGATTCCGAATAAAGGGTTTTACCAGGGTGGCACCCCGAGTGAGATATTGTGACTGTGAGCAGGCTGATGATAGCTCTTTGGTTTTCATTTCTTCAAGGTTCACTTCGGACTGCGAGTTGTGACGTTTCCACGAAGACGGGACTGGGTTATCCGAGATTTTATATCAAGATTCATCGACTAAAAGAGATCTCGACTAGGCACAGCCAAAGTGAGTGACAAAGTGATAGGCCCATTCTCCACCCCCTACCTAACACACTCTCCATATCCCACAACAGGTTACAAAAAAAGATTGGAACGCAAAGGAAAACCAGAAAAACAAACAAATCTCCCCCCAATTCTCCTACTCCTCCCACCCTCCCAATTCCTCCTCCTCTACCTTACCAAAAGATTAATAAACCTTATAAGCCTGAACCTTAAACCTCGGCGTAACGGTGTGCGTCCCTCCTCCTTCCCTGTACACCCTACCCGAGCAATCGGTGTTGGCGTAGAGCTCAAACGTGTCGGCGAAGAAAGACTCGGTGAAGGAAGCGGTGGTGACGGGGGAGCTCATGTCAAAATCGAGCTTCTTGCAGTCTTGGTTGACAGTGCCGTGCATGGTAGCTGAGCGGCGGTCCTCCAATGTCAGGACAAGCTGCCAGGCGGAGACGGTGGAGGTGAGAGCAGTGAGGAAGAGGAGGGTTTTTGGGAGCTGCATTGTTGTTTGGTTGGGGGTGGAGTTTAAGTTAAAGTATGAAGAGTGGTTTTGAAGAGTAGTTTGAATTGGTCTGGGTGGGTTTTCGGGTTTGCTAGATGCTCGAACTTCTGATGATGAGAATGGAGAGGAAGGGGGAGTGATGGGGAAGCGGTTTATATGGCTTTTGTCGAGGATGGGTTCTTGGTATGGAGATTGTTAGAGGATGCATTGTGTGATGAGTATACGGTAGGTGATGTTGTTGCTAGGCTAAGGGATGGATCCACGAGCGAGGGCGCCTACCACCCCCTCGCATCCTAGAGGAGATTCTCGTATTCCAATTATGCCACGAACGTCACTTCTTCCGCCTCCGGTCATCTGGAAAACTGCACGAGTTACCCAGCACGGGAGAACGTAGATATCTTCGCAGAGGTCCCCTTGCTCGACACTTCGTATTCACAGGTTTGGGCCATGATTGGTACTATTCGGGTATCCGCAATGCCGGTTGGGCATTTGGATCATGGATGAGTATCGTATTCAGCTATGATGGACCTGAAATAGCTCCCTGGATTGGATTCGACAGTGATTGGATATTACGGATGTTGATATTGGTAATGGTTGTAGATGTCATTGGTAAAACCGGTTAATGGCATGGCTTCTCGGAGTCCTCGAAGATGGGCTGTCAATAATTTGGGGCCGCCCGATTCTCTAATATCTCCAATACTATTGTGCTTGTTTAGGGAGTTGGTAGGTTGGGGATGTTCTCGACATGCATACCGGTACTACATTTGCTACAGTACCATAACTTATCACAAGTGGGTGTGGTTTCTATCATGGTAGAGCCGCGCTAGCTAAAACTGGGCAAGCATACCATCTGCCCATTGGGCGGTGGAGGGCAGCCGAAGGCCCAGAAAAAAGAAACAGCCGTAGGGCCGATTTCCCGAAATATTTTCCTTGGAACAATTCAGGTTGCCTTGGTTATTTCTTTAGAGGATCAATTGATCCAATTAGATTGGAAATATTTTCGACTTGGGATCCATATTGTGGTATCCGTTCTGCAGCGGGGCCGGTAATTGATTGAAAAATACAGTCTTCTCTAGGGAGCAGCTGGAAAGGCTGTCGCTAGGAGATTGCCACCGCCTTAGCAGTGCGGCAAAGAGATTGGGTGATAGTGGTTTGAGGCGGAGTCTCCCAAAGATGGTTCCAATGGTCTTTCTCTAATACAGTAGCAGCTCGCTGTTCGGAGATGCTCTCGATTTAGGTTCGTTCGTAATGCTCGTATTATACAATACGACAGGAGCCATGAGGTTTAGTTAGAGATATTGCTTTCTCTGATTGTGATTGGGTGGTGAGATATAGGGTTTCAAAATCAGCACAATCGGACACTCCGAAAGAGAGAGAGAGAGGAGGAGGAGCATGGCTGGCAGTGGAATTAGAAGTGATACTGTAACACCGATTCTCCCGTCCACCCTTATTTCTTAGGGAGCCAGTGGATCGGGGGCATTCCCGGTTCTGGTCTGACCGGTGCCAAGGGATCTTCGCACTGATCCGGGCTGTGCTTTAGAAAATATATCAAATATAGCAGGGTTACGAGGCTGCCATTTCCATCCCAGTCATGGAATATTCGGAGGCTCTGAGGAGAGTACTGAGTAGAAGGGTGTAGACTAAGGGTATCATAAATTAAGTGATCGGAAAAAAAGTGGTTGGTGGTGTCTGCGATTTTCCTATCACTTTTTGCTCCTCCCGAGTACGACGCGTACATACTGTATTAGCAATGAGGATACTTCCTCCGTGACTAACAGCAGACCAGATACACGCAAGAGGTATGAGGGCCGCAGGGCTCAGTAACGAACGATATTGTACTACCAAATCCCCTTCCGAATATCCGAAAGATCTCCATGTGCTGCGGAGAGACTTAAATTACTCGAGTACTTGTCTGATACCCGCAATCCATCGCGTCCCCATATCAGGTCCCTCGCGGGCCCCACGCACGCCGAGCCTGGAGTGCGATCCCCGGACGCGCAATGACTTGACCTCATCACCCCTTCACTGCCATGACGACAGGTGATTGAGTCTCGTATCGCACCTTACCTCAGCATACTTGTATCTGGAATACGGCATCTGAAGATGAGACAGGCCTTTTTTCTCGCTGGTTGGGTCGTTGTTCAACATTAGTGGTATATTCAGATACTTCTTGCCAGATACAAGCGCAAAGCATGCTGTCGCCTTGACGGTTGTTTCGTGTCACTATGCGTTTCAGTTCACCGTGGCCACACCCATCTCTCAATCAGCCCCCTCCATCTCGTAACGCCATCGCGGGTTAGGGTTCCTTGCTCAGTTCTCGTATCCATTGAACCAAAGGTGTACCAGTACGGTAGGCAACCTAGCGTAAGCGGTATCATACATACGAGACCAGTACTGTGCAGGCGCTTATTTATACCCACAGCAAAGGTTTCGAGAAGCAGGAAACGAACCGCCACATGCCAGGCGCGGGGTATCAAGAGTCTCTTTCTACCGCCCGTACCACCAGAACTCGAATAGACCGCGGGAGCGCTGGTAAGCAATGTTATGAAACAGAGGGTGGAGTGATCTTGGAGATTGGTGATTAGATTGAGTTACTTGAGTAGATGGGGGGCGGGAGTTTTTTTTTGTGTTGAGTTGTGTTGAGCTATTTTCTGTTTAGTTTTTGGATGTCTATGGTCATGCCGTGGGTGCCATATGCCTGGATTGGTGGTGCCCCCGTTATATACAAGTATCATACGAATAAAGATATATCGGGGTCCTCAAGTAAAATGGCAACGGTGATTTCTTGATTCAGCTGGGCTTGGGTCTGGCCAATCATGTCTAAAATTCCTAGTCTAGCTTTGAGTACCGTGGCCCTCGAAGGTAATTAGGCACTTTGTGTTCTCGCGTCCAGAGTCAAATCTGGTTGGCCCACAACCCCCATTTGCCTGAGATCCAGAGTGTTTTCGCAAAGTCTCTATTGAGTGATTCTCTTGGCTAACCTGGCTAACTCAAAGAAAACTAACGATGGTGGTTAAATTATCTAAGATGTTGTTGAGGCATTCCGGCCGGTTTAATTTCTAGAACACAAGCCTATTTGGGTGGCCGTGATAGCAAAAACATTGCTGCTCTCAAGAAGTGAAGTGCTCAGAATATCGCAAGATCTACGTATACCGGCCAGCGTGGGCGTGATGGATGCAAAAAACTGTGAGTAGATTTACTCCCAATTATCCAAATAGGCTAGTGATAGTATCTCTTACCTTCCACATGGTGATGTGATCATGATATCATAGTCATGGTAGTCTGCAAACTACGATGACTCTGTGGGGGAGGGCACTAGTTTAGCGCCAGAAAACAGACTTGAAGAGTGGAGATCGTCTCCTGATGTTGCTTCGTTTAGTGGCCGTAGACATGGATTAGTGGTGTCTCTAGGATAGTAATAGATTTATTGATCAGTCGACTTGGTAGCTCTTGGCCAATTATCTCCCAACCCGGATTGGGAGACCACCGTTGCCCTCCCACTTTGAGGACCCCTATTGAAATCCTCAGCGAGGATTGGAAAATAGTGGCAGGTGATTTTTTATTGGTTTGTGCTAAGGGCCCGTTTACCTAACCGTCTAGTTCTAAAATTTGGGCAATAAAACTACTGTAGACGGTGGCGTCTCAACCGGCATCATGTCCCGATAGACGGTGCCAAAGTGTTTTCCCAATTTTTTAGAGTCCTAAATTCTTGTTACTAGACGGTCAAAATGGGACGTTCCCTCGGAGGTGAGTTTGCAAATTCCCAGACGCTGGACCGCATGCTAGAGCGCCAGACTATCTAGTCTACTTGTCCCAGGCAAGAAGTATCCGGACATAGGGGGGAAACCGTGTAGAGGGGAACAGGGCGGTAAAATAAACCAAGATACCCGTGGGGCGATGGTACGGGTGAGTAGAAATAGTGTTGATAAAATTAATGATAAATAAATAAAATTATATAGAATTTGACCAATATAACAGATGTATGATATTATATAATATATATATAAAGACATTCAAAACCGAAGAATTTAATATCAAAATTTAATATTAAGAATAGAGTCAGTCTACCACTCAGTATGCTTACCATTTGCATTAATAACAAGGATCTATTCTGGTAAGGTACCAATATAAGATACTGTATTTTCTGGGCTTATCCCATAGCCTGTCGAGACATTCAGTCCATTTTAGAACGTTGAACACTAACTGCATCTGGTTAAGTATATGTAAACTTCTCAACCTCTCCTCACTAACACCAATTACCAACTATTCCTCCTACTCCTCCTCCTGCAGTCATAGTTGCAATACCAGCGAAAATAAAAGCCTTAACAGGTGTGTCCAGAAATGTTAGTTAAGCGGCAGATGTTCCTGGACCAGATTATATACCAAAACAACAGCGACACTGTGCCAAGTCACCAATCAAAGAATTCCAGCAAGTGAGTGAAGCAGTAGATGAAGATCCAACTACAGGAGAAGGAATTAGTAGAACTCCTGCTGGTGGACAACCACTTCCCAATCTCAAAAGCATGATTGGTGGGAGAACACGGGTTGATACAGAAATTCTTTCAGGACTGTCTCAGTTTCAGCTATTCCGTTCACCATATCTAGAGCATAGCATACAGGTAGGAAAGCCCTGCTTAGTAATAATGAGAATCTACTAGTAGTAATGAATTGAGTGTCTGTGTATAGTCCAATCTTCCTGAAGGTATTGGAAATGATCTATTCTCCATATTTTTGTTGTTCTTTACAACAAAAATATTTGAAGTGCTAGCTATAAATACAAATTTGTATGTGTCTATGAAGATGTGGATGGTAGCAAGTGGGAGGGGTATGTAGCAAGAGGCTTGGAGATCTTGTTTGAAAGAGCAGAATACGCAAGTACAGCAGTAGGGCTGGAAGGAGACGAAAGCATCAGAGTTGAAAGTATGGTTTGAGCTAATCATAAAGATGGGACTTCATCAGAAGCCTGCACTTCCTCTAGACTGGAATAAACGAGCACAGGCTGGCTGGCAGCAGATTTCCAAATAACTATGGTAACAGTATCGACGGCTATATTAAAAACATACCTACCATAAAGAAAAGAGCTGTATGTCTTTGAATCTATTTCAATAAATTGAACGATACTTCGATATCTTTGACTCATGGATTGATCTTGCTATAAAAGATTGGCACTTAAAGTGAGAACCTTTAGCCAGTCAACTTTTATAGCAGTTTCAACAGTTAAATACTACAAGTACCAATGTAGCAATCGATTAAATAATAAGCAGATTATGTGGCCCTGTTCACATTCAATAAAAGTGAAAAATAAGTCTTTCAAGCAAGGCTACAAGGTCTTTGCACTGTGCTATCATGGATACACATTTGACTTTTTTGTGGTATTCACTATTGCATGGTACAGCAAATCTCATCAAATTGAATCATTTAATAAATACTGCATCTGCCATATATCAACTGGCAAGGCAGCCACCACAAAAATATTGTTAGAATTTTGGTCTTGATAATTACTTTACCAGTATAGCACTGTTTGAAGAGTTAGGAACAGTAGGTATAGGAGCTGCAGAGACAACCAGGGTAGATGCAAAGTGCTTTCCCTCATCCTTCAAAATCGAAAAATCGGAAGCCTTGAGGACCCTATAGTGGGGTCACATCAGTGGAGCAGTTGTCAGCACGACCTACTGCCTGGTTTGGCAGGACAACAATTCAGTTCGCTACATGACTGGTTATCATAATATATCAGAAACAGTATACTGTCTATGGCTATAACGTAAAATACCTCTCCGAATGGACCTACCATATGTCCAATATTTGGAGATGATTTCCACAAGATTCTACCAATACCAGTATTCATTGATGACTGGAATCAGTATATGGGTAGGGTGACATAGCCAACCAGCTTGAAAGCTACTACTATACCCAGCTTAAGGCCTGTGGCAACTGGCTGCCTCTATTTCTTTGGCTGCTTGATACTTCCATTATCAACTCCCATAGGATCATGAAAACTCTGTTTCCTACCCATAAAGGATATTAGGAAACACTTCTTCTTTAGGGAAGACTTTGCTGACAAAATAATAGATGTTGAATTGCATACAAGTAAAAAGACAGATTATTTGAATCTTGTGCAAACCTTACTCTCTGCTACTCCTCCTAAGAGTTAAAGGTCAAATTCCTATGCACACTAGAATCAATCACCACCTACGCTAGTCTCCTTTCCTGCTCCACGCTCACATCTCTATCAGCAGCACCCTACGCGAAGTCAATGTCTTTGGTATCAGTGGAAAAGGGTAACTGACAAAACGATAAAGATAAAATCAATTTATCTTGGTTGCCAGGAATGCAATTATACCTTGTGTCACAACTGTTTTGTAGAGTTTCATAGTATCACATAAAGAAACAGCTGCATTCTCCATTTCTGTATGCATCATGGAAATAAACGTAACCCTAACCCTACTCTCTGCAGAGCTTCCCCTGAAAATATTAAAAATTCCTCCAAAAACAACCCCAAACTATCCTATTCAGCATTGGAAAGGGAATAAGAACCAATGCTCCTCCCCTGCCAGCAAAAGTCCAAATTTAGAAAAAAAAAATTAACTGTAAATAAGCATTATAAGAACATAGATCCCAAAATTTTCAAAGTTAGTAGGTAGGTTGAGTAATTGAATAGGGAAGACTTGGGGTAAGACACTGACCAACAGGGAAATCAATTAAAACTAAAGAAGCGTACTACCTAGTGCAGGGAGGGTTTCTTTAGGAGACCAAATCTTATAAATGGTATTGTTATAGGGTAGCCAATTCAGGACTGTAGAATTGCTTAAGTGGTGCTGGTATTGAGAGAGTCAGAGAACTGTTTGGAAAGCTTGGTTCAATGATATAATAATAGAAAAACGGTTCTCAAGAGCTTGTTAACTGAATAACTAATAATTGAATATATTGTTATGGTCACTTCTCCAATGCTTGATAATCCCTTAACTATAGGGGTCAGCTAGTCATTTATACAATTCTCACAGTACTTATATCAGCCATATATATGAAGTATCGTTAGATACCTAAGCTATGGTCATTGAGAGAGGTAACCTGTTTGACCCTTAACATGTATGCACCACTCAGTCAAATTATCCTATGAACTATATTTGATTCTGCTGGTGTCTAGCACTCCACCAGTCAATAGCCTTCTATCTATTTGCCAAATGAACTAAGTTCAATTTATGTAGCCCATTGGCTAACATCTTACAGACTACTAGTTGATCAGTCTGGATGGCTCTCTTTCTTGAATATATGCACTCAGGCGCATATGCATACGAATTATCAAGAGTCCTAGTCCTCATTGTGTAGAGTCTAGATACTTTCACCAGGGCTGAGCAGCTCTGCTATAGACACTACTTCTTGCCAGTATGAGATGTAGTCATATAGTAACCTCTAGGCTCTATATACTATCACATCATATAATTTGTACAATTTCCCATATGGGTAAGAGGTATGGGCATAGTTCTCACATACCCATACAAATTGAAAAACATCATGGGTGTGGTTTCACAAGGTAATGAGCAGCGAGATTCCATAGGATGAAGAGGAAGAGGGAGAGGAATGTCTTCAGTTCAGTCTCTAATATTGATGTGCTGAAAGCCTTTGATTCAGATTTGATCATCTTGGCTTAGATCGAAGGGAAGTATGACTCCAAGATCACAGAAAGACTTTTGGAGAGCTTCAACTTTTTCAGCTATAAAAGCAGTCCAAGTATCTACAACAACATGTGTACCTATCACACACTTATTGCTAGTCCAAGTTACGGGATAGCCAATTCAGTACTGTTGAATTGCCTAAACTGTGCTCGTCTCTAGAAAATCAGAAAACTTTCTGGAAAACTCAGGTAAAAGAAGATAAAAACAAATATTCCCAAAGGCTTATATGCTTGATAGCTTAATAACTGAATATATTATTAAGGTCTATTTTCTATTGCTTGATGATCCCTTAACTATGGAGGACAACCAACTATTTATATACTTTACCCAGTACTTATGTTAGCCATATATAAAGTATCCTTGGACACATCAGCCATGGTCTTAGAAAGTTCTAACATCCATTGACTAGGAAGAGGTTTGTACTATTTGGTCAGATGATACAACGAACTTGTTACGATCCTATGCAGTAAGCTGGTTCTGCAACAGGTAACTACTTCTCTTTGGGTAGGATGAATATGACCGGGCCGTTGTTGTAGTCCGGTATGGGGCGTGGTGCTATTCTCAGCCACCAGGGTAGGAGTACTACTGCAACGAGTAGTACTAGGCGGAGTTCCACTATTGCTCTTAGGCCTATGCCTAGGTTGTCTTGATAGCTGAACCCTATGGTTCCTATCGCACAACGCCAATAGGGAATGGAACGGTAAAGAGGTAAAGTAATTGTATAGGAAAGAACTTAGGCCCTGTTTGGTTGCGCTGGGCCCATTTCGTTGTCACATACAAATGACCGTTCGCCGTCCATTTCAAAATAGAAGAACAGAATGGCCGTTTGGCAACGGTAAAAGGCAGCAACCGTCCATTTCAAAATACCCCTAACCCAACAATGATAATGTGCCGTAAGCGTATTGCATATATGTATTTATCATAATATAATATTTTCCACAAGTATCCCTCTATTCTTATTCCTATTTTTCCAAAATCTATGAGTATACAGGCCAATAATAGCTCCTTTCATCAAGTTATTATGCAACAACGAATCCAAATTGCAATTTCCGCTGCAATATGTGTCAACATATTTCTTCCTATACAG
>QFET01012613.1:0-18133 GCA_003316355.1 Tuber calosporum
GGACTGCCTCTCCTTATCGACATGTTCCGATAGGCTTGCTTGCCTATGATAGGTATTCATTTCGGGTTCAGTACTATTCTCTGCGGAATAGCCCGAATACCACTCCCTCCTAGGCTTCCGAACGTTGTTTTGGTCTCTTGACTTCAACGGGAGGTAACTCTGCTAGTTCTTAACGAAATCGCTTGGTTCTTTTTCCCAGGTGTAGCCAGAGATGCCCTCTTATATACCCTGCGGACAGGGTCCGGTCGGACGGACGGCGACGACGTATACTGTGTTACGAGAGGTGCTCCAATATTTCTTCTTTTCTATGATTGTGAGCAACTGCACAAGGCGCCAGTGCTGTCGTCCGGGGCCAACGTCGGGGCCGGAGGGGGGTATTAGTCTGTGGAGTTTCAAGCCCAGAGCTCTCAAACTGCTCCTCTGGGCCCTTGTGGGAGTTATGTGCCTAACACTACACACCACAAAGTAGTAAGTACTCAACTTCACACTAACATTGGTGCAACAGGGTAGGAATCTCTAGATCAAGATCGCCAATTGGAAGAAGGTCTAGCCTGCCAAAGAGAGGAACTCCTGGAAAGGCAGGTCTCAGCGCAGGAAGAATATGAGCAGACCAGACTATAGTTAAGGGAACTCCACCAACGATTAGAACAAGAACGCAATTAGAGAGAAGCCAATGATAAGCGGTGGAATGCAGTGTCATACCAAATGAGTCTAATATTGGCACGAATAAGCAAGGCTATAATACAAGCTACAAGTTCCCAGAAACGCTCTTAGGGTTTGTGAAACAGTAGAACCTGTAACAGGCGCTAGCCAGTGTGAACGGTTATACAATAGAGCCTAAGCGGTAGCCTGCTATCGCTTTGGTGTCTAAGGGAGACCTGCGGAGAGGCGATGACAAGGGGAGTACAGTAGAGTAGTTTATAGAGCGAAGGGGAACAATAGGATTGCCATTCAACCAAGTGTATTCACTGTCTAGGCATCTGTCTGAAGTCTAATGTCTCCAGCTAGCCAGGAGACCTCTATTAAATACAAGATATCTTTCCTTCAAGAGCTGTGGCTCTGGAAACCCACCGGCACTATCATTACCGGTGAGTGTACATCTACCGGAATCCTGTGGCCCTGCCGGCATCACGGAAAGCCTGGGGCTTTCCCATAACACTGCCGTTATCCTACCGCCAGTATACATGACCTGTTCCTGCCCTTGGAACTCCTGGGGCACAATCCTGCCAATCCTCCACAGCATATAGTAATCAGAACGCCAGAATCTAGAAATTCCGGTAAAGAAATCAAATACAAAAGAAATGATATCAAATGAAGGTAATCTGACAAAGGAAAGGCTAACGAGAGTGGGAATAGAGGTACCGGAACATGTACACATATTACATACCCCAAATCTGAACAAAACTTATCTTCTCCTCAGGCCATAGGCCTCATCGCCGCTCTCCCAAGGCCAGAGCATAGAATCATCATCTGTATTGAAGTAGCTATCATCTGAGCCTGCAGAATCATGTTATTCATCGTTCTAGGGCTGCCAGAAATCGTTGGGTACTATGGTTCTGGGGCAAGGGATTGTAGAGACTTCCATAGGCTCCCAATAGGTCCTGATATAGTGGGAGGTTATTTTAGGCATCGGTTCTGTGCTGTAGTTTTGTTTCCAATATTCCGCTATTATTTTCATTCAGTTCTCCAGGTTCTCGATAGGTTCCCAAGAGTCATCTATCCTTTCATACCCTTTCCAGTGTACCAGGAACTCGAATCTGTTGTTCTGTAGGCGATAATCTTGTATCTCCTCTGCTTCCCATTCTTCTGCATTATTGATAAGTATAGGGGCCTGCCTATCCATCCTCCTAGATGCAAATCTATTGGGATCGTTCTCATGGTATTCCTTAAGGCATGAGATGTCAAAGTATGGCTTCTGGCGCTCCATTCTCTTAGGCAATTCCAGCTTGTAGTTATCACTACTAGAGTCATGCTATAGGACCTTAAAAGGTTCTAACCAGCGAGGCTCTAGCTTCTTGGATCGTCCAGGGGCGGAGGTGTAAGGGCGTCCTCTAACAAGAACTCTGGTGCCAATGTTGAATGGTCTTCGATAGGCGTTCCTCTTTTTATCTGCTTGCACAGTCTGCCGGAATATGGCATACTTTCTCGCCATATCAACTTCCATCCCGGTGGCTTCAAGGGCATTCAAGATTTCATTCACTGCTGGTACTTTGCTGGTGGATCTGAGGGCAGGATTGAAGAGCTTCCAAGGGCGTCCATAGAGTGCTTGGTATGGAGATATTCCTAAGGATTCATGGGGGGCGCCATTCATGGCTGCTGCTATCGCTGCGAGGGGTTTGGACCAGTTGTTCTGTCTTTTATTGATGAAGTTCCTCTTCATCTGTTTAAGGGTGCGAATCCGGCGCTGTACCTGGCCATTGTTTTGGTGGTGGAATTGAGTTGCCATCCAGACCTGGATTCCCATTTAGTTTATCATCTGAGACCAGAACTTAGAGGTAAAGTGGGAGTCTTGGTCCAGTACTATGCTTAGGGGATGTCTATGATCATCAAATATCGTCTTCTGGAGCTTGCTGAATACTTTTTCGGAGGTGACAGAGTCCTAAAGTGGTAAAAGATTAGTGTAGGAGGTAAAGCGATCGATAATAACCATGATGGTAGTATAGTTATTTGACTTGTTGAAGGGGCCAGCGAAATCGATAGCAAGGGATTGGTAGGATTCGTCAGGTGCTGGCAGAGCTAGAGATCCACCTGCCAGAAGTGTGGTTGGCTTCTTGTTTATCTGACATTGATCACAAGAGCCACTGTAGGCGATGAAGTCCTGGCCCA
The DNA here is from genome assembly GCA_003316355.1 of Tuber calosporum. Classification (NCBI taxonomy): domain Eukaryota; kingdom Fungi; phylum Ascomycota; class Pezizomycetes; order Pezizales; family Tuberaceae; genus Tuber; species Tuber calosporum. Next base: position 2,827 of record QFET01012613.1, read on the forward strand.
TCTGCGACCACCAGAAGAAACAAGCGGCGTACTTGTAGGACTTGTGAGCTGAGAAATGTCCTAGGCCATTATGAACTGTATTAAGGATGAAATCCCAAAGAGATATCCCATTTCTAAGAGACCCATAGGGATATACATGTTAGAATAACTGTTGGTATTGTCAGCTATAAGGAGGCCATCCTGGATTGAATAGTGTAGCTTGTCAGTTGTCTCTAGGACTCGCCGGAAAAGAGGGTCATTCAGGCGAGCTTCAATGACAGCTGGGCGTAATTTTCCCATGAGGGAAGAGTGGAGAGTACCAAGGAAGAACTTGTCCTTATCAGTTACCCTAGAAATCCAGAAAGCTTCAGGATCACGATAGAGGTGTCTAGAAGCTGGCGAATCTAGTGAAGCCATAGGTGGGGAGGCTGGAGATAACATATCAGCAAGTCTGAGGTATTTGTTTCCTGGTGATGGTAGGGATATAGAGCTATCGTTTGGTGGAGGGGGGCTACTGTCCATTGAAGTATCAGATATTGCTTTCACTTTCGTTGCTTGCTTTCGCTTTTCAGGGTCCTTAGGGAAATATCTGTTGGCTTCTTTACTGTCTCTGTGTGTGAGGCACTGGTCATCATAGCAGGCAGTCCAAGAGAGCACTGAATGGCTTCGTTCCTCTCCAGTCTGGTGAAGGTTCAAGGCAGCTTTGTCTCCCAAAGAGTTGCCTGCCTGGAGGCTACTATCGTTGCTGCTAGCGCTATTCTAGCGCTTTTGTGAGTGTGTGACTGCATTGGCTGCTATCTCTTGGCTTGCTAGGTAGTCTGGGGAGGAGCAGTAGATAGATTCACAATTAGTGAGGGATGGATAGTACAGTGTTTTTTCAATGGTTTCCATTTGCCTGTCCGAATCTGGGCTATATTGTGAGAAAGAAGTCTAGTTGGTTTGAATATGATTGGAGTTTTGGTTCTGGAGATCTGAATTTTCGGAGGAGAGGTTCTGTAGTATTGTATCTTCAAGCCCAGAATTAGTCTCATGAACTCAGGATAGATAGTCTGGCAGAAAATTAGAAACTCCAGGCATGTATTCTATTATATTATTAAAGCGGATAAGATTCATTATCCATCTCTGCTGCGACTCACTGAGATTCTTTAGTGTCAAGTGCTTGGTAAGACTCTCATGATCGGTAACTATGGTGAACTTTGTGTGGGACAACAGGTGGGCGAAGGCTTGAACAGCCTCAACTTTAGCAAGAGCTTCCTGTTGGTGAGTGGGGTAGTTACTCAGAGAGGCTGACAGTTTACTGGAATGGAAAGCTGCCGGTCTGGCTGTATCTCTGGTTGGTCCTTAGCCTATCCAAGCGCCACTCCCAGTAGGCGACGCATCGGTGAATAGCCATATTGGTTCTGGGTTGGTATAGTCAATAGGTATAAGAACTGGATGATTTTTCGCCGCCTTTGTCACTGCTGGAAAGGCTACTTCCTGCAAGTCTGTCCATATCCATTCTGCATCGCCGCTAAGCTCGGTAAGTGGTGCAGTAATAGTGGCGATGTGTGGGAGGAACTGGGAGATATAATTAACGATCCCACTAAAGCGCTGAAGTTCCTTTCTGTTCTGAAGTCTTGTCTAGTCCTCAACGCTTCTGATCTTCTCTGGTGCTGGGTGAATGCCTTTACCATCAATAAGGTGACCTAGTATATCAAGTTTCTCTGCAAAGAAAACACTCTTCTTTGGGTTGGCATATAGCTGCGCTTTTTCCAGCTTCTTGCAAATAGCTTTTATATGCTTGATATGGTCTTGGTGTGTATCGCTGTATATCAAGATATTGTCAATGTATACCCATAAAAAGACCTCTAACTCTTCTGACAGTGTATCTTCCATGACTCTCATCGAAGTTCCTGGCGCATTTGTGTCTCCTTGCAGCATTACTTTGCAGGTGAAGCCTCCAAAGGGTGTCATGATAGTGTTATACTTCTCATCCTCAGGCTCAACCCTGGTCTGAAAGTAGGCATCACGGAGGTCTATCTTGCTTCGGAATTTGGCTCTGCACACAGTGTTGAGTATGGGCTGCTGATTAGGGATTGGAGCTTTGTCCTTCTTAGTGTTCTTATTCCTATAGTGAAGGTCCACTAATAGTCTTATCCTTCCATCAGGTTTCCCTTGAATGAACATGCTGGCGCCTCCGGAGTCTGGTTCTGTAGAGTTATCCAGCCCTGGTTTGCTTCTCTATCCATGCCTTGAATTTAGTGATCAATTTTTAGGGGGTCTATGAAGGTTGGCATCTTGACATAAAGGTCTGGGTCCTTGATCATGATCTGGTGGTTAAAGCGCCACAATGGTGGTAGGGTTTCAGGTATTTCTGTTACAAAAACCTGAGGGAACATCTTGAGGAAATCTGGTATGTCTTCCTCTTTAGCCATCGCTGAGCAAGGCTGGGTACTGTTCCCATTGCAGTTTACTCTGACTTTGTTGTCAGGCAAGTAGAGGGTATTTTTCCGTCAGTCTATGAGTGCTCCAAACCGTATAAGGTTATCCATACTGAGTAGGATATCATAGTCTGATACTGGAGTGACACTCATGTGTACCTTGGGTAACTTCATGCTTCCAATTTCAATATCTGTGATGCAGGTGTGATTACTGCTTGATCTGGATCCTTTGACAGCCATTTTGAGCGTTATAGGTGTCTTCTTATTGTTATAAGGGATATTGTTTGTTGTAACAAAGCGATTGCTGATTAGGGTACCTAGTATAGTTCCAGTGACTGCTAGGACCCTGGCAGGTTTCTTGTTGACTAGCATTGTAAATTCTACAGCTTGGAATGGCCTGGCCTCTTCCTTGGAGGCACCAACAGTAGTCTTGTAAGTAGAGATGGTATTCCTTCCATTCAACTCTTCTGTATCATCGCTTTCTGCCTTATAGTGCTCTTCCTTGCTATCTGGGGTGTCCTGGGTGACCGTGACATGATAGGAATTGATTTCCTTCTTTGGACAATCATTGGCCATATAACCTGCTTCTCCACAGGAGTAACAGGCTCCTTCTCTCTTGCGTAGATCTATTTCCTACTTGCCTGGTTTCTTATGATTGGGAGGGGTCTATTTCCTTGCTCGAGCTTTGCCTTTTCCTGCTGGCTTGTTGCTGCTTTGTTGTGGAGAGTTCTTAGGTTTGTGTAGCTTATTTCCGGAGGTGCTGGAGTGGCTGCCGCTACTCCCATAGGCTCCTGTCTTGAACATTGTTGCATCATATCTCTCTGCCAGTTGGACAACTTGATTCCAAGTATCCGTATCTCTTATCTGTAGTTCCACATTTCTTCTGAGCCTGGGATCCATGGCATCCAAAAAGCCTTGTCTTTGTGCATAGTGTAATATTGAATCTCTAGGTAGTGTTCCTCTTCGGTCTTCTAGTTCTCCAGCAATATTGGAAATTCTTGCTGGCTTGCCTCCTGAGGACTGTTTTATCTTCTACCATTTGAGTTATAGGTCATCTGTGTTGGTTGATGCTTCAAAAAGCTGTTTAAATCAATTCTTGAATTCTTGGAGGGAGGGTTGGTTGTCTTCAAAGTCATCCATGAGGTTGAGGTAGGCACTATGTGCTCAGTTTTCTGTATAGGCACCATAGTAGTCCAGTACATCCTCAGTGTCATCAAGGACATCATACTTGGATAAGTACTTCTTAACCTCGCTAAACTAAAGCTTGAGTTTGTCTGGTTGTATATCTTCGCCTTCTCCACTGAGTTTGAATAGTTGTGGAAGCTTGATCTTTGGTTTCCTAGGTTGGTCTGAAGCGTCAGCCATCGTCCTAGATGCTGGCGGAAGTGCTGGCGTGTGTCTGGGAGTTTCTGGTTCTTTCCCTTTTCCTTGAGGTGCTGGTGGTGGTCTAGAGGGTCCTAGGGAGTCTGGAAATCAGCCAGGTGGTGTCTCGCTTTTTGAGGGTAATGCATAGTGTGGTAGGGTTCCAAAGACTGTCTCCTAGATGCTTCTGGTTCTTGGTCTCGATTCCAGAACTGTCTCTGTTCTCTCGCTTTCCCTTTGGACGATTTGCTCTGATGTAAGGTCCTCTTCTGAGTCTGTATCAAGGTCTCCTGGTTGTAGAAAACTTTGTCTATGAATATTTGTATCGTCACATTCTCCTTCTGTGTCTGTGTCTGGGTTATTACCAAGTCTGCTGGGAGGTCAGGATATCCTTCCAGACCTAGTGGTCTGACTTCTTCTGTCTGTAATGATGAATGTAGCACTGGAGCCAGGAGTCTCTCCCTGCCGCTCCTGCTTCTAACTAGTTATCAACAAAAGGGAAGCATGATCAATCCTACCCGCTGTTCTCAATCCTCAAAACCAGATATCACCGGCTGTGGCCAAAAAATGTAATAGGTACTGGCCGGTGTGAACGGTTATACAATAGAGCCTAAGCGGTAGCCTACAATCGCTTTTGTGTCTAAGGGAGACCTGCTGAGAGGCGAAGACAAGTGGAGTACAGTAGAGTGGTTCATAAGACGAAGGGGAACAACAGGATCGCTGTTCAACCAAGTGTATTCACTGTCTAGGCATCTGTCTGAAGTCTGATGTCTCCTGCTAGCCAGGAGACCACTCATAAACACATGATATCTTTCCTGCAAGAGCTGAGGCTCTTGAAACCCGCCGCCACTATCATTACTGGTGAGTGTACAGCTACCGGAATCCTGTGGTCCTGCCAGAGTCCTGGAAAGCCTGGGGCTTTCTCACAACACTGCCTTTATCGTACTGCAGGTATACATGACCTGTTCCTTCCCTTGGAACTCCTGGTGCACAATCCTGCCGATCCTCGAAAGCATACAGTAATCAGAACGCCGGAATCTAGAGATTCCAGGAAAGAAATCAAATACAAAAGAAATCAAATCAAATGAATGTAATCTGACAAAGGAAAGGCTAACGAGAGTGGGAATAAAGGTATCGTAACATGTATACTTATTACTGTCTGCTATTTGATAGAGTTGACAGAGTGAATTCAGATCAATGGTTGTGGTTGGTGGGGAGGATCTCCGGGGTTGGGTAACAAGTTGTGAGCTATCCTGATGCAGTATGTGGTCTGGGTTAGGAGGGATATCAGCCTCACCGGTTCGTAGGTGAGTATCGAAGATTGGAAAGGCTCTCAGAAGGTAAGAGCTGTGCATGTCAGTGTGCTATCTTGTGCAGATAGATGACATTAAGGGCAAGGTGCTGCCGCCTTCAAGAACAGAATTTGAGTTACCACCTTTGGGACAATTAGGGTTGGTGCAGCAGTGAGTAGATCATATTTGTGCCAGTGCACAAATGGGGTACAGGTGATTGGAGGACTTGCATATGGCAGTGGCATGCTCAAACTGCCAACATTTCCTGAATAGCATGAATCTGGTAGTTGAGTGGGCCTTTTCCACGTGCTGGCAGTGGAAGAATAGGTTAATCGTGTTACCTAGGTCAAGGACGTCCTCTGGACCCACAGTTACAACAACAGAGATAGTGGTCTAAGTTGCTCAGACTTCAGGGTCAGTCTCGAGGATTCAGGCAGAGTAAATAGAAATGTGGAGGCATTGCGTACTGACTCTGTCAGGGCCGAGAAGTGATCGGCGTCTGCCTTTGGGCTGTAGACTCTAGGGAGGTGGTGAATTGCGAGCTTGACCTCATAGGGGGCAAGATGGAATGTGAGGTATTAGTTGTTGCTAACAGGGAAGGCCTCGTTTAGTCTGTTGGTACTGTCTGGTAGTCGTGGAAGGATAGTGTTGATGGTGTGTAACTCCCTTCTTGGAAAAGTCAGGGATCATTTAGATTTAACTCTTGCAGGGAAGGAAAGAAGCTAAGTGTAGATTGCCTGGCTGAGTATGGAGGCTGTGATGTAGGGGGCGATGGCTGCCATCCAGTCAGCCTCAGAGTAAGCTATGGGGAAAGTATATAGTTCATAAAAGCATTATTCAGTAGTGTGCAGGAGGGGAGGTAGCTTTGATACACGGACGGACCCAGTGGACGTGGTGACTTGTGCATCAGAAACAGGTTTAGTTCCTATGTTTTTTCCTTTGATAGTTGGGGGAGGGGGAGCAGCAACAGTTGTGGCATAGGACTTAATAGCAGCAGAAGGGGAGGACCTTGTTTAGTGTACGGAGGGGTCAGATAGGCTAGGAAGGAAGTATGCAAGCGGAGTAAATAACCTATACCAGTATTCAGGAGCTTCCAATCAGCATCAGTAACTGACGAAGTAGGCCGCTGGATTGGTTTACTATCTCTTAATGTCTATATTGTAACCTACTCCCCAGTATCTCGAGAATACCAAAGGGACTCTGAAGATACAATAAGGATAGGTGGAGAAGCGTCAATGGATATATCTTCAATAGACAAGGTAAAAGGTGTGGAACGAATAGAGTGACCGTTCAACTTATAGTATTACAGATGATAGTCCTGTGAGGCTTGTGAGTCTGAATCCTTAAATGATTACAGGCTCTTTAAATACAACAGCTTGTAACTTGGAAAACTAAACAAAAGCGCAAATATCCTACCCAACAAACATGCTAACAGAGGCAGTATAACAAGGTAACCATATTCCAAAAACAGAGGGTTAAAAGAGACTAGATAGACCTAACAAAACAAGTAATGGAATCCAAACAAGAAGGAACAAGAGATCGCTAATACTATACAAATCCAGTAGGTATAGCAAGAGGATAGTAAGACCCAAATGGGTAGAAGCAAGGAGGGGTAGTGATAAGGCAAACAAGGAAAGAATAACCAGTTAGGAAGTCATAACCAAGTAGGAAGGGACAATTCAAATAGTAGTGCTTATCAGGTATAAACCCAAATAAGTAATAACCAACATCAGCTCAGTAGTAATAGTAGAAATATAATAGGATTTCGTTACATGTATCATATCACCGAATATCAATTTCGAATCCTTGGACCATCAAGGAGGGCTGGCCAACTATTGGGGAAGCTGGGGCCTTGGACATGGTAGGGTCAAGGAGTAGGGAGACTGGTCATAGGGGAGGATTAGATCTGGCATTAGTGGCTGTAGTGAGCCACAATGAAAGATTGCGGAGACTGGCTTCCAAGGCTACGAAGGCATAGGGTCCACACCATAGGGTTGAATAGTAGATGGGGTGGGGTTTAATACATCTAGCTGTGCAAGCTGAGAATCGACTCAGGTTACCACCTCATTTATACCAGAGTCCGCTGGGCATAGGAGTTGGATGTGACAGGACTCCCTATCTCAAAGGTGGTAGAGGAGATGGTGGTCAACATGAGAGAGGGTGGTGCGGGAGAGGTATAAGCGAGCCAGAGCTTCATGGAGGATATCACTGATGGCTAGCAGGTAGTCTTGTACTGAGTCAGCGGTACTGGCATGAGAGGAGTGGCTGGAGTAGCTAGAGAAGAGGGCTATACCATGCTTGTACCTGATGCAGACCTTAAGAAGCTATGAGAGGTTGTGCCTTCTGTGTTACATAAGGAAGGTGGCTATGTGGGGAGAGGGTTCACTAAAGGGTGAAGCTATTACCAAAAGCAAAAATTCGTGTATAGTGCCAGTTACCACGCAAAAACTAAAGTTTCCGTCAGCTGGAAAGGGCAAGAGTTTCAAGCAGGGGGAATATATGGGGTGTGCAGTGTGACCCTTAACTACAGGGGACTGCTAACTATTTATACACTTTTCCCAGTACTTATGTTGGCCATATATATGAAGTATCCCTAGAAACTCCTGCCTCGTCTGAAAAGTCCACACACAGTTTGACTCTAAAGCTATATCATACCACTATAACAAATAATCCCCTGGAATAGGTATTTCTCTGATGGTGTCAAGTACTCCACCAGTAGAAAGCCTTGGAGGTCTTTGCCAAATGAACTAAGTTCAACTTGATGTAACATATTTGAGAACCTTAAACGGAATACCAAGTGATCTCTCTGGATAGCCATCTTTCTTACATATATGAAGTCATGTGTAGATGCATTAGGATTATCAAGAATGTAGAATAAGTAATTATCCCTCATGGGTAAATTATCCTATCATCTTTCACTGTGGATGGGTAGTTTTGGATACCTTCCTACTTTTTTCCAATGTGGGTTGTAGTCAAAGTAGTCACCTCCCAGTGCTATATACTATCACATCTTCATACCCAATAGTCTAGTACCTTATCTCTTATTTCTAACAGAGATGCATTACTGCTCGATCCTGATACACCCCTGGATTCATTGCACCTAGTCTAATTTACTTGCCCACAGAATCAGCTATCTTTAAAACCAAGGACCAGCAAAGTGGTAACAAATAGTTTCCCATATCATTGTCAGCCCGTATCCTATTTGTAGCACTTAGTTTATGATCACTCCTAGCTAAAATCCACAACTAAGTCAATCAAGTACCTCAAGGCCCCATTGGATAATTGGCTACCAGGACAAGCCTGATGTCCCCTTCTTTGTTGCAAAGAATCAACTAGTGATAGAGTATATAAACATCATAATATAGACAAGAAACCTTCATTTCTCACAGGAAAATATATCTAGCTTACCTGAATACCACCACTCCAGTTCTTGCCACAAAGTAGACAGAAATTAGACCATCTGGCTTCACCATAGCTACTACCAAAACATGAAAACCATGGAAAAGTGTAAATCAAGAACTGTAGCCTAACAATAATTTTCACCTCCAGCAAAAATAGTTAAAGCTAGAGGGGAAGCCTTTATAAATTTAAGACTTCAAGCTATAGTGAGATCAACATCGAGGACATAAGTGGCCTAAACCCAATATAGGACCTGTCACAAAAGGTGAAAAGTCTGTAATTGTGAAAGTTTGTAATAGTGGGGTCAGTGTCCAGGAGATCTTGCACATAACACTGTATACACGAGTATGCTTGTAAGTTGGGTGTAAATTTCACAAGGGTTCGCTTTCTAGCATAAGCGGTCCAATAGCTGGACGCAACTCTATTGAAAGTTATCAAGCTCTATTTACCCTTGTCTGTTCAGGTTGAAGATTAAAAATACTCAAGTACAATAAACCAACGACTCCCGCTATACCTGTGTTTCACTGCCAAGATTTGCCTTCCCCTTTTGTGCTAATGTATTTGATATGGAAACTTTTTCCTAATAGGTATAGTGTTTATATAGAGTAGAACTAAAGGGCTAGCTCAATCCACTTTATCAAGATATTTTGCCTAAGACAATCAAGTTCAAATCCAACTACCAGAATAAACAACAGCTCAAGGAAAGAACATTCTGAAGCCAAAAAAACCCTCTATTGTTGACCTTTATATCTGTAGTTAAGTGACTTTCAATTAAATATATAAATGTCAGAAAGTAAATAAAGACACTGCAAGACATATCTTTAACTGTATTGAAGTAGGCATAAAGTATCTATAATTCCAATATCATCCTATGGCTTGACAAGATATTATTACGTCAAAAGGATTACTTACAAGCCAGTCATCATACTAAAGACGTGCTAGCACTAGTTGAATTAGGCAATAAAGTTGGCGTCAAAACCTGCTGTTTTGAAAGGTTTCCAAAAGGTTCACAAGAGTCAAATAAAAGGGGCCTGCTTGCCCTGCAAGATATCTAGCATCTGCTTAATACCTTTCCTGAAATTGCTCGTGAGGAAGCTGTGGATATATCTTCTCCAACATCTTTCTTTATGATGAATCAATATCATATTCTATTTCATTCCAATTGTCAGGCAAAGCCACAACTCTCTCAATAAGGAAAGCTGGATCCTTAGCAATTGGTTGCTTGGGGACTGGCAAACCCAAATGAATTATTTGTTTTTAGTAATTAGATGATTTAGGAACTTAGAGCACCACAGAAGCTTTCAAATATTACACAACTTAAAAGAAATAATCCTTATACTTCTTCCACCTCAGATAAGTAAAATCTGGGCTGACTATTATAGTTTCCCTTGGTATTTCTCTTGGGTTCAAGAGTTCATTATGGGTATGGATTAATTTGACAGCCAAGTAGAGGAGTTTAAACAATAATCTCCTTCAAAACGAAAATCTGGTAAAAAAGGAGCTGATGCAAAAGCGTTGAGATAGGGCAACCATACCAGGAATACCAGCATTTGACTATTTGTAATCCTTCAACTATGTAATTGCCAAGTATAATTTGAAAGAACCAACCAACGAACCCCGCCACATGCCATAATGCCCTGAATGGGAATTTATTTAGGAAATCTGAAGCTACAGTAAAGGTGGAGGGTTAGAGTCATTTTGTAAGCAAATCTCGAGTATCTTGAGAATCCTAAAGTGACTCTGAAGATACTATTAGGATATGGTGAGAAGCATTGATAGATAGGTCTTCAATCAACAAGATAAAAGGAATATAACTAATAGAGTGACTGTTCAACTTGTTGTATTAAAGATGATAGTCCTCTGAGGCTTGAGAGTCTGAATCCTTAAGGAATTGCAGTCTCTTTAAATACAAAAGATTATATCTAGGAAAACTTAACAAAAGCGCAAATATCCTGTCCAACAACATGCTAAAAGAGGGAGTATAACAAGGTAACCATATTCTAAAAACAGGTGGGTAAAGGCGTCAGGATGAAGTTAACATAACAAGTAATAGAATCCAATCCAGTAGGGACAAGCGATCACTAATACTATAAAAATCCAGCAAGTATAGCAAGAGGATACAGATACCCAAATTGGTAGAAGCTTGGAGGGGGCAAAGATAAGAGAAACAAGCAAAGAATAACTAGTTAGGAAGTCATAACCAGGTAGAAAGTGACAACCAAATAGTTGTGCTTATCAGGTATAAACCCAAATAAGTAATAACCAACATCCAGTCCGTAGTAATTATAGAAATATAGTAGGATTCTGTTACTGGTTTTTATTCTAAAAGGAAATCTTGCATGACTATCTGTATCCATTCATAGAAATCATCGAAGGTCAAACTGGAAAACATTATTGGCCAGTTCAGGATAATGCTGGTAATCACACTATGGCTGCAAGGGTGGATGAGGAGGAAGTAATAGCTTGTGGAATCCACCGAATTCCTCAATAGCCTGCAAACTCACCATACTTGAATGAGATAGACCATGTTGCAACTATCTCAAGGATGCTATGATGGAGTATAACTTTTAAGGAACTAATCAACAAACAAGATAGGTAGTAGTCGATACCCTGAGATATAGGTGGGATCACATGCCTGAGGAGTTAGTAGGCTGCTTTTATATGAATTTTCATATTGATCTCTCGCAAGTTCAGGCCTGGAATAGAGACAACAAATTTAATGCATAACTTAGATGATTATTTCAATCTTGAAAATTGCTCCTACTAGTAAATGGTTATTTCTAGTTCTAGATTGGTGACTACTATGATACTTGTAGAGAAATAAAGTATAAAATACTAGATTAGGGGGAGTTTATAAAAGAACTGGTAGTTCAAGGAGATATGCGTGGAATCTGTTGTATCAATTTAGCAAATATGCACTAGTTGGGCACTAACTTATTGACTATGCCAGTTTTGGAAAAATATCCCTGTCAAACACACTAGGACAAATGGGGAAGGCAAATCTTGGCAGATAAACACGAGTAAAGAATTTCTTTCAAAACCTCGCCATGACGAACGAAAAATTTCCGATTTTTGACCTCCGTGATTCCGTGGTGCAAAATAACTGTTCCTTAACGTCCTACGAGACCTTGTGCCAGTACTGTACGAGTGCCACCACTTATGCCTCACAATCTCAACCTACTGGGATGAGGACATTCCTTCACTCTTGCTTCTCATCGTTTTCACCGGCCGGCACTTTTGTCATGGCCCATTTTTCGTGAGACTACTACCCGACTAATCTTTTTGCGGCGGGAGGGTGGGAATCCTCATCTCACCCACCTTCTCCCCCCATCCAATTCTTCAGCCGCAGAACAACGGAAGAAAAAAAAAAGAAAAAAAACAGGCTTTGGGTCCTCATTGGACGTTGATTGCCGAGGGCCTCCCCTTCGCAATACTGGTCTCCAACAAGCCTTGTCTGTGCTCGAGTAATGAGGGACGATGAGTTTCAAAAAAAAAAAAATAGCAAGGGTGTGGGGGTGTTAGGTGGTGGAAACCCTTCATTCTCGCTCGGCATTGGCGGAGATGCCAGGACAGGCTCTTGCCTCTCTTCTGAAAAGAACTGAGCGAATTTCAATACCTTTTTGTGATTTGCCCGACCGTTGGAAAATGGGCATTTTGTGCAAAAGCCTTTTGCGGTGGGTTTTGGTGAGGGTAGGGGTGTCTGAGCGAGGGTTTGTTCTCTCTTGCTGGGGTTGGGCAGGTTATTTTTTCGGTTTTTTTTTTTTCTTTTTTTCTCAAGGGATAGCCTCACCATCTTTGGGTACTGCATAATTCAGAGAATGAGAAGCCTGACAGGGTGCCTTGGGGAAAAAGAGAACATCCACCACCGTAGGCGCAGCAAAAGCAAGAGCAAGGGCAGGAAATCTGAACACCGAGATTTGAACGAACTTTCCACAGCTTTTTAAGTTCTGATTGGGTACACGGGTTCATAAGGAATCAAGAAGAGAAAAAATAGTGTCGCATCATACCGAATCGTTCCGGTCTATTTCTGAAAATACTACAAGTATACGGTACTCGAGCAGTCCATCTTTGTCTCTGCCTGTTGTGCGAACGACGATTCCCGACTCCAATACTCGTACTGTACACCGGGGCCATCGACTGTTGGAGAGAGGGACTCTTTCCACTTCCTCGCTTGTTGTATCTGTTTCTCCTCTCAGCTTGCTTTCTCTTCACAAAACCAGCCATACCAGACCCTATTAACTTGCATTGGAGCGTATTACATGGTGAGTGAGTGACAGATGAGATTTTCTTCTGTGAAGATAATGTACTAGTACTGTAAACAGTAATTTTATGTTATTGAAGGTTTCAGAGTTCTCTCATTCGATTCTTTTTTTCTCTTTCTTGTTGGATTGTTCATCACAAGAAGACTGAGAGGGAGGTACGAGCACAAGTACACGAACGAGTACTCATACAGTACCGGTACAACCATAATACCGGCACGAGTACGAGTACAGTATTCGTACCTTCCAGCAGTGCAGCATAAGGCAGGGTAAAAAAAAAGGAAAAAAAAAAAAGAAAAAGATAGAGAACCTTGGCAGGTATGCACTTCAAGCCCAAGCCCACGCAACCTCGAAGCCGACGCCTATAAGATCTGACTCATTTCCCTCATCCCCTCACCCCCTTTCCTCTTCCTTTCTTTCCTTCCTCCTTCCTTTCTTTTCCCACACCTCATCTCTTCACGAAAAAACAAACACTTCACTGAATCCTTATAAAACATACCCCCCCCGCCCCACGATCAGCATTGTTATCATGGACGCTTAGTTCCTCTCCCGACACACCCTCAAAACTTCCTTTTCCCACACTTGTACCCCCGTAGAAACCTTCACCACGCCTTCTCCGGAGATCCACGGACCTCTGAGCACTTCGCTTAGCGACATTACCCCACAACAGCCAGTCACCATTTTTCCCTCGGAACCATCGCGTTTCCCTCCAAACGACCAGCCATGGCCTTCCACAACCCCTCACCAGAGGCTTTCGCCGCAAGTACTAGCATTAGATTCGCTTCCACCGCTGCCCCCGACTCCCAGGTCACCAGCCGTTGCCCATTTCGACAGAACCAGCACTCACGACGACCAGATCAGTTTCGACGATCCCGTGCTCTTTCCGTCTCAGAGAGCGCAACCTTCCCCCCGTCCTCTCCCTAATCAGCTGCAACAGCCACCACAACAATCACGCCCTGCTCAACTCCCGCAACCGCGACGAGTAAGTGAGATTGTTCACGGTCTCGGATATAGTACAACGACGTCTTCGTTCAACCATCGGCAACCCTCAACCCCATATCATTTCACTCCAACTCAGCCCAAGGATAATTCCATTTGCACGCCCGAATCGAGGCAAATTTCTCAGCAGCAGCAACAACAGCCTATTCTTGACCCTAGCACCGCTGCCCATTATTTTCAGGCCCTACGCCAATCAGCCCGAGCATACACAATGCAGCAGGGTATTTCTTTCTCCCCTCCTCCGCCTTCCTTCCTTGTCCCTCTGAGCCCAAACATGTTTCGAAATTCCTCTTGAAATTTTTAGAAAATCCTCTAACGGTTTTATCATAGAGCCAAATGCGAAAACCTTTGATCCTGAGGCCGCCTTTGAGGAGTGGTTCTCGACCGATTATCAGGGCCTTTCATCCGACTTCTCTCCACTTACCGGAGTTCATGATACTTCTTCTCCATCGATAGGTCCAACGATTTCTCCTCAAGAGCTTCTCATGAATCCTCCTACTTCTACTGCTACGACGAATCTCGCCTCTCCTCTCTCTATATTTGATTCCCCTTCCGAGAGCTATGATACGTCTCCACTATTTAATGGTGAAGACATTTCATCAGATGGCCCCTGGTTCTCATTATTTCCCGAGACTAATCCTGATCCTGAGGACTCGGTTGTTTCTCCATCTATGCCTAATATTCTTCAATCCGACGCCCTTGCCGGGGATCTGCAGGCACGCCTTGACGAAGAGCATATCGAGGCTCTAGACTCTCCTAGCACCTCCCCTCGCTATCGCAGTCAAAGCGTGTCTACGCAACGACGTTCGGCAACATCTGGTGTTCGTAAGAGGGCACCATTACCACCAATTGTTGTGGAGGATCCTTCTGATACTGTCGCCATGAAGCGAGCCCGAAATACGCTTGCAGCCCGAAAGTCACGAGCTAAGAAGTTGGAGCGAATGGAGGAGATGGAAGCCCAGATTGAGGAACTTAAGGCTGAGGTTGAATTATGGAAGGATCGAGCTCTTGGCCATCATCGCAGGCCATGATTTGGCTTCTCTGGGAGGACGTGTTTTTTCCTTGTCCTGACTCCCTGATCTCTCGTATTTTTGATGTTAGTACTTTTTTCTTGGTCAAGCGGATAATCGGAGCAAAAGCGTGCACATTTTTCATGTTTTTCCTACCCATCCCTTGATACCTCTAGCCACTCCATTTTGTGCTTTTAACGACATGTTACGATTTAAACTTTTTCTTTTCCTCATAATTTTTTGGGCAATTTCTTTGATTCCCACTTATCATTCAATGTTATCTTTTACAAACGAAGCAACAAAAAATCAACCCTAGAACCATAACTTATTGATCGTTCTTGTCAAAGGGCGTTCTTGTTGAAAGGTCGCATTAGGTGGGGGTCTCAGCTTAGGTAATGCGTTTAGGTGCAGAGCGCCCTGTCCGCTTAGGGACTACCCTCTTCCTCCCTTCTACAAGTCAAAGGGAAGTTATCAAGTTTATTCCTATCTAGAGGAGACAGGAAGTATCCGAACATAACATGAAGGGAAAGGAAGCCTGTAAGACCGAAGAGAGGGTTAACGCGCTTAGATAGCCAGTAGAACCCGAA
>QFET01012614.1:0-10128 GCA_003316355.1 Tuber calosporum
GCCTATGATAGGCATTCATTTGGGGTTCGGTACTATTCTCTGCGGAATAGGCCGAATACTTCTCCCTTCTAGGCTTCCGGACGTTGTTTTGGTCCCTTGACTTCAACGGGATGTAACTCCGCGAGTTCTTAACGAAATCGCTTGGTTCTTTTTCCCAGGCGTAGCCAGAGATGCCCTCTTATATACCCTGCGGACAGGATCCGGTCGGACGGACGGCGACGACGTATACGGTGTTACGAGAGGTGCTCCAATATTTTTTCTTTCTATGATTGTGAGTAACTGCACAAGGCGCCAGTGCTGTCGTCCGGGGCCAACGTCGGGGCCGGAGGTGGGTATTAGTCTGTGCAGTTTCAAGCCCAGAGCTCTTAAACTGCTCCTCTGGGCCCTTGTGGGAGTTATGTGCCTAACAGAAAGTACAGGGGGAGCGGCTCTGCGGCAGGGTCGATGGTGGGCAGGTGCGCACACCAGTCTGAGTGCAGCAAGCCTACGCCGGTGGGCGCATAGGAGGGCGATTGGAGGGAGGCAGCTCTCTAGGGAGAGGTGAGAGAGTCTGATCGAGTGGATGTAGTTGGTAACCCATCTCTGGATTTGTGCCAGAAGACGTCCATGTGCCGTAGCATTCCAGGGAGGGTATGATGAGGTCAGCCCCATAGGTGAGGATGGGAAGGAGGAGGGAGACAGCAAGGCAGTGGCATAGGTGGGGGGAGAGGCCAGCACCAGGTGGGAATAGCCTGCGGACAGTGGCGAAGGCGCCTTGAGCGCGGGCAAGTCGTTTGATGAAGAGAGTTGATGTGGAAAAGGATGGGGTGAGCAAGTAACCTAGCCACCTGAGGGAGTTGGCGGGATGGAAGACCTACCCATCCAAGTGTTTGGGTATAATGCAAGGAGAGCCCCGCTGGTTCTTAGTGAGCCAGTGGATAAGCTCCGTAATGGGAACTGAAAATTGAACATTGCGCGCTGCCCTGCGGCACTTGATCCTGGAAAAGGCCACTTGCAGTAGCTCAACATTGCGGCAGTAGGAGGATGAAGATACAGTCAATGCAAAATCATCAACATAGTAGAATAAGGCCCCTAGTAATGGAGAAATGAAGGGATGAAACATAAATAACCAAAAGCAAATGAGATACAGGAGACCCTTGAGGGGTGCCAACAGAGACGGAAGAAAAAATTCTCTGTGGTCCCAACAGAAGAAAAAGGCAGGTGAGGCCGGTGAGGAAGGACCTGACCCAGGAGATGAGGTAGTGGTTGACGCCTTTTTTCATGAGTACGGCGGATAGAAAATCAGGATCCACGTTGTCAAAACCCCCTTTGATATCAAGGAACAGGGTGGAGACGAGGAGGGCTGGGCGGTCCAGGGTCCGCATTGGATGGGCAAGGGTGGTGAAGGCATCAAAGGATGAAAGGACTGCAAGGGAGCCATATTGGTTGGGACTGAGGAGTCCACAGGCTCAGGAGTCAAGAGCGAGGCGGGAGGCGACAATTCTCTCAAAAACTAGGGAGATTGTTTCGAGGACGACGATGACCCTGAAGGAGGCTGGGGTGCTATAGGATATCTTGCCTGGCTTGTCCAGGACCACGCGATTGGCCTTTTCGAGGGAAGAAGGGTGGAAACCATAGAGGAGAAGAGGGGAGAGGAGTGAAACCAACAGGGAGGGAGAGGTGCTGGGACCACTTTCCATACCCCATAGGGGACAGTGTCTGGGCCTGGCACTGAGGAGGAAGAGGAGGCATTGAGGGTGGCAGAGATTTCATCTGAGGACAGCTTGGGGGCGTGAGTAGGGGTGGAGGATGGAGGTAGCGCGTGGGGGGGGACGTGATGGCAAGAAATAATCCATGAGGGCGTTATTAATAGACTCGTGGGTGCTGGCCCCTGGGAGAGTGGAGAAGCGAGTTGTGGAGGAGCCTAGGGCCAGACGTTTGGTGGGCCAAAGGGTGGAGGGAGTGGCGTTGAGGAGGAGGGAGGTCCAGTGGGCCTTTCTTACTCTCGTTATGGCTTTGAAGTAGCAGAGGTGTGCCAGTCTGGCAGCAGAGATGTTGCTCAAAGAGCGGGAAGCACGTGCCTTACGAGCACCGCAGTGGTGTTCCTTCATAAGGGTAGAGAGCAGGGATAACCACCAGGGCTTGGCCCTGGTAATGGGCGTGAGAGGGGGTTATGTTGCGTAGAAGGGAGAGAACATGAGCAAAATTGGTGTCAAACCATAAGGATAGTGAGGCGGCGGTGGGAGGCAGGGGGCGTCGGGGACCGTCAGCTCCTCAAGCAGAGGTGAGAGGGTGGCCCAGTCTGTCAAGGCGCAGTTGGGGCGTGGAAGGGGTTGCGTGTCTTAGGATACCTAAAGGAGAGCAAAGTGGGGACATGGTCTGAGCCAGTTGAGGGGAGGGGAGTGCTCCATGAGAAGAAAAAAGGAAATAATACAGGAGAAGCAAAGGAAAGATCTAACACAGATGGTCTGCCCCGCCACCCACAAGGAGGCCGGTGTAGACACCAGGGGTATTCTAGGGCTGGTAGCCAAGCTCGGCAGCCCTGGAAAAGTAAGGGAAAGTAACTGCTAACTCAGAGGGGGAGTGGGCCAGTACTGGTTCACAAGAACGGTGGTGGATATTGAAGTCTCCCAGGGAAAGAACAGGAAAACAATCCAAAGGAAACAACTTAAGCGGAGAAATAGTACACAAGGCGTGTGCCCTGCTAGGGAGAGAAACCAGTTCAGTACCTGAAGGCGTGAAAAGGAATACTCAAACAGCCTATTTGTCTCAAAAAATCAAGGCCCATAGTGTCAGATCTCCCAAAGAAAACAGGGAATATGAAAGACAGGGAGAGTAGGGAAAATGAACCGTAACAAGCCACGCGTGGCTTTTTAGGGCAGCAACATGGTTGGGAGAAGGACTTGAAGCCCGCTAAAGTAAGAACACGTCCTCGAAACCCCGGAGGATCCTGGATACACACCAGTGTTACAAACCTCTCCCTAGTCTGCCGGACAAGTCACACTATCTCCTTCAATTGCAACATGTAACGATACGTACCACTGTTCTTACCTCTTGTCAGGTCTCGTAGCCTTATGTCGCCTTAGGAACGCAGAGTCCTCACACTCCTAGGCCTTCCGACTGCTCCTTAGCGATACGTTCCTCAAATCACATATCGTCCAGTGATATAAACGGATGGTCGTAACAAGAATAAAGTATCAATTGAACTAATAGCAAAAGTATAACATTGGAAGTAACTTAGGTGGTTACGTGAAGAGCTAGCTGTCTGTGTCCGTGACCCTCCTTATATAGGTGCTCATCCCACAACCCTAACCCTGGTGAATTTACTATGAGTCACCTCTTTACTATGACTGCCGCATAAGTCATAGTATAACAAACATCCTATGACTCCCAATTTGAGCCATAGTATACAATCCCCATAATATCCAATTTCCATAAAAGGTCATGTGCGCTAATCGCGTCACATGCGTGAAACCCCTGACTCATACTTGTAGTCAGGTGCGAAAATCATAACATCATATTACCTCACCAGCGTGAGTCATGAAACCATAAACATAAATCAAATCAAACATCATAATCATAAATGATTTCATAAATCGTGAGTCATGTGAAATATTCCATATTGCTAAGTAACGATTTGTGACCTTAGCTCCTCTCTCCCCTCAGCTTGAGTCCCATCAAGCTATTCACCAAGTTTCATTACTTGGTTCCCAAATCTTCTCACGTCGCGACGGAACCTCCGTAAAATTTCTTCCGTTGTGCGTAACTGTTTCCTGACCATCTCCAATGTCAGGTCTGCCACCTCGATAGTTCATTTTTGTTGCACAATGGTGGCTTGTTGCGCTTCGAGGGTCTCCTCTTGGAGTCTGATTGTTCCTTGGGCTTCATCCTGTTGTATTTCCAAACCCGAAAATTTTTCTTTGGAGGCATTCAATATCTGCCTGCGTCTGTTGGCTTGCGGTATCATTGTTTCGGGTTTCCTCACCCCTCTCCAACCGTCCCCTCCTGGCTTCCGTGCGCTGAGCATCCTTCCTGCTCAGTTCTTCTCATTTTCCCCATGCTTTGGGGTAGTAAACTTCCCGGATCTTCGCATCCCGGCGGGATCGACAATTATTTCGGTAGTACTCCTCCCATCTCATTCTGCATGTAGTTATTTTGGCTAGTAATTGGCCCCTTCCTTATCTTCTCTATGGACCTTGCAATGCTCGTCGTAGCATGCCGTCCAGCTCATCGCGTTGTATTCTGATACCCTTTGTCGGTCCTCTACCATCACAAAGCCTGGGCTAGTTGGAGTGATTTCTCGCATTGGGTCTCCCCAACCGTCATTCGTTGTGTCTTGTTTGATATCTTCCCAGCCTTGGTTTATCTGGGTATCATTCGTGGAAGTGTTTGATTGCATTTTCTGCGTGTTCGAAGTTTTCTGCTGGGTACCAAACTTTATCGTAATCAAGAGAGTATCCTGTCCACTGCGTTCGATATTGGAGTCTTCCGTAATGTAGTCGTGAATCGACTATTTCTTCAAGTTCGTATTCTCTTTCACCTTCGATTTCGGTTGGTGGTGGTGGTGACTGGATTTATGATGTGAATCTATAGTCTTGGTAGGGTTCAAGAAGTGAGATGTGGATGGTGTTGTGTATTCTCATCGATGGGGAAAGGTCCAGCTTATATACACGGTTCCCCACTCTTGCCAAGATCTTGAAGGGCCCCTTCTTACTTTAATCGAGTTTCTTGCATGGTCTTGTGGTCCTTACATTCCCTGGTAAGAACCATACCATATCTCCTGATTTCAAATTCGGATCGGGTTTTCTGCGTTGATCATAATTTTCTTTCTATTGAAGTTGTGCGGCCACCATTTCATCGCGTATGGTATCGTGCCATTGGTTCATTTCGTTCGCCGGTATCTTCCAATCCGGTATCAGATGAACACTTGCTTCATGTTTCAGGTGTTGTCCGTAGTTTGCAAAGAAGGGTGTTTTCTTAATTGTTTCTTGTTGGCAGTTATTGTATGCAAATTCCGCAAAAGGTAATAGTTCGTTCCAATTATCTTGTTGTTAATTGACGTATGCTCTCAGGTATTGTTTCAGGATGGCATTGGTTCTCTCAGTCTGTCCATCCGTTTGCGTGTGGTAAGCCATGCTTAGTTTCCTTTTGATTGCCAACCTCTGGGCCATCTCCTTCCATAGGTCAGATGTGAACAAAGTTCCCCTATCGGTAATGATATCATGCGGTAGTCCATGTAACCGAAAGATTTCTTTTGCAAAGGTCTGCACGAATTGTTTTGATGTCATATCCTTCCGGCATGCAATAAAGTGATTCATTTTTGTCATTCTGTCGATGACTACCAAGATAGCATCATAGCCATCCGATTCTGGTAAATCCGTGATAAAATCCATAGATATCGACATCTATTGCTTATCTGGTGCTTCGTTTGATTGTGGTTGACCATACAGAGCATGTCCGGATGATTTGGTCCTTTGACAAATGTCGCAGTTCTTGACATATCTACTGATCGTTTCTCGCATTCCAGGCCAGTAATAACTGCGGCTGACGAGTTCCGTGGTCTTCGCTGTCCCTCCATGTCCTGCTTGTAGAATGTCGTGATTTTTTCTGATAAGTTCTGTCCTCATCCTTTCCTCTTCTGGTACCCAAATCTTGTTCTGGTACCATAGGCAATCATCCTTCTATTAATATAGCCCCAGGGCTACATCCTTCATTTCTTTTGTTCCTTGTTCCAATGCTTTCCTTTTCTCTTGTATGTGAGGGTCCCTCCCACTCTATTCCTTAAGATATCTTATCTCTTCTCCGGGAAAGCTAATCGTAACCATTTCCTGTATCCTTATCTCCTCGAAGTATCCTTCTTGTGGTAATAGGATCCTTTCGTTCTGTTTGATCCGGTCGTCATTTTCTTCTGGCGCATCTTGACTTCTCCTTGTCAATGCGTCCGGCTTGCAGCTTTCCTTTCCGGGGCGATATTCGATTCGTATATTGTATTGGCTTAACTTCTCGCTCTATCGGATCTGTCGTTCATTAAGATCTTTTGATCTCGTGAAAGGAACCAAGTACTTATGGTCGGGGAGGATCCTTGTCTTGTGATGGCTTCAAAACATATATCTTCTCCATTCATTGAGTGCCTGTACTATGGCCAATAGTTCTTTGCGTGAATATCGTAGTGTATTCTGCATTCGTCACTGTCTTTGATCGCAATACCACAGGTCGCTATTTCTCGTCTTCGCACTGTTGCGATAAAATTGCTGAACAGACATACTTCGATGCATCTGTTTCAATCATGATCGGTCTTCCCGGATTGTAATGGGTGAGTACAGTTGCTGAAGTTATTTTTTGTCTCATCGTATCAAACGCCTCGCTTTCCGCTATACCCCACTTCCATTTATCATTTTTCTTTGTCAGATTGTATAGAGGTTTTGGTGTCCTGCTAAACCCCCCAATGAATCTTCGGTAAAAATTGCAGAATCCCATGAATCTTTGGATATCGGTTTTGTTCTTCGGAATTGCCCATTCCCATATGGCTGCCGTCCTGATAAGATCAATCCGGACTCCTTCATGGTCAATAATAAATCCTAAGTATTCTACTTCTGTCTTGTGGAATTCACACTTAGTTAGCTTGATTCTCATTCCGCATTTTCCAATTGCTTCCTGGATTGTTCCCAAGTCTTTCAGGTACTGTTCCATTGTTTCTGAGTACACCAGTAGGTCATCCAAATACACTATGCAGCATATGTCCAAGAATCGGTGTAAGCTTTGATTGATCTATCTCGGGAATGTTGCCGGTGCATTGGTCTAGCCGATTGGCATTACCAAGTATTCATAAGTTCCGTATCGTGTCGCGAATGTAGTTTTCCATTCGTCTCCTTTCTCTGATCCGTACTTTGTGGTATGCATCTTTAATATCCAGCTTCGTAAAGTATCGGGCGCTATTTAGCCTATACAAGGCTTCGCCGATGAGTGGCAGTGGGTACCGATCTTTTTTCGTGACTTCATTAAGTCCTCGGTAATCCACGCATAGTCGTAATTTTCCGACCTTCTTCTTGACCAATAGGATGGGTACTCCTGTTTCCGCGAAAGAGTCTCGTATCCATCCCCTTTCCAGATTCTGTTTCAAATAGCTTCTTAATTCCTCCAGTTCCGCCGCTCCTAGTGGATATAACCTCTTTGCTGGGATTGTCTTTCCTTTTTCTAGATTAATCCCGTGGTCCACTCCTTCTCTGTAAGGCGGTAACGTGGTCTTTTCTTTCTCTTCAAAGAGATCCAGGTATTGGTGATATACCTCTAGTATCATCCGTTCCAAGGGTTCTTTTCCTTGGTACTTTTTGGCCTTAATGGCCAGCTTGGTACTGATATTCATTGCCTTCAAATCGCGTTGGCCGTCCTCCGGGTTCCACTTGAGAATGCCAGTGATTTCTCCTCTTCTAGAGAACTTTCCAAAGGCTTGAGCCGTGATCTCGCAGATCTCGATTCGTTTCTGGTCCGTTTTTCTTTCTTCCCGGGTGCCTTCTGATTCCTTTCTGTCACGGTCTCTTTTGTGGTCCGTACTTCCGAATCCTTTATCTTCTATTTCAGTCTTAGCAAGTACTTCGACTTCCTTGCATTCTCTGTCCAGGTATCTTTCGCATATCAGTTGTGCTATCCTGTCACCGGAGTTGACTGTGCAGTCTTCATCCCCGAGGTTCACCATTACTACCTTCAGTTCACCTGTATAATCCGCATCTATTACACCTGCATTGGTTGTAAGCCTGTTCTTGACTGCTAACCCGCTTCGTGGTGCAATGCGCCCATAAATGCCCTGTGGTAACCCGATGGCTATTCCGGTGCAGATGACTTCTTGCCCTTTAGCTCGTATCGTTGCTCTTGCGCTAGCGTACAGGTCGTGTCCTGCCACCCTCAGTGAGCCTCTCGTAGGCTTCGTTGCTTCTTTAGTCAACCTTTTGACTAGAATCTGTTTTTCCGGTTTTGCCTGAACCGTTGAGAACTTCATATCTAAGTTCTCCTCCAGGGCTTCCGCTTCTGGGACTGTAAAGACCCTCAGTGACTCTTTTAAACACCAGGTTGTGCATCTCTCACTATCAAACGTCATGGTCCCCTTTCCCCAATCAATTGCAGGGCTATGTTCTCTTAACTATGGCATTCCAAGAACTGCTTCGTGGTTTTGTAAATTTGCCACTTGAAAGGTAATCATTTCCCTATGGCTACCGATGTCCATCGGTACTGTCGTCGTATGAGTAACTGGACCCATCGCGTTGAGTTTGCCGTTCGCCAGGTAAATCTCTCGTTGTTGTCTGGCTTTCGCCATAGGCATGCCGTACTTTTCACATACCTCCTTATCAATAAAGTCCTCAGTAGCACCTGAGTCAATCATTCCGTTGATGCTGATAATCTTGTCTCTGCTATGTAGTCGCATTTTTACCATGAGATGGTCGGTTTCGTGTTCCAGTGATTCTGTGTTGTTTAGTACCGTGTAGAAGTTTCGTATCTCGATTGGTTTCCCTTTCTCCTTGTCCCTCAGACCATCGCTTACTGTGGACCGTCGTCTTTTTCCTCTTCGTTCTTTCGCTTTCGAGATCCATTTCCCGGATTGGGTTCTTTGTTTCAATCATGGGTTCTGAATCCTACTGACTGTCCTCGCCGGGTATTCTTTTTCGTCTTTTGGGTTGGTGTAGTTTCTCATCATGTGTCCTGGCTTTGCACAAGCCATACACAGATTATTGTTTCCTCTCCTCCAATATTCGGTCTTTGATATGTTAAGAGCTTGTCTTCGCCTAGTCGCATCTAGGTCCATTGGATCTCCTCAAGACTCCTGTAGTCGTTGGGTCTTGAAGGTGCCGTCGTAGTTTCTGGCGTTGTCGTATGTTTTGGTCTTTGACCTCCCTTGCACATGTTTGATAATGTGCAAGCAGTTTTCTTGATTAATGCCCCATACCGCCATTTCCTCATTTGTCGTGAAGTCTTGAGCCCTCATGGCCCATTCGTTCTGAATTTCTTTGTGTAAGCCTCTTAGGAAAGCCCTTCCCAAAGTTGCTTCATCGTATTCTGCCTCTGTTGCCAATAGTCATAACTCATTCCAGAAATCAGTCACATTCCGGCTCCCTTGCTTGATTTTCTCGCTTTTATTTATTGCCATTTCCCTAGCATTCACGTCGCAGAATTGGATGCGTAGAGTGGCTTGAATTTCTGCCCAGTTATTCCATGTGGCTGGGGTCTTTCCTTCCACATATGGAGTAATCCATTTGCCTGCTGATTCCCTCAGTAGGGATTTGGCGAAGTCCAATTTTAATCCGTCTTCATTTTCTCCCCATCCTAGTGCTGTGTAGTAGATTGCAAGTTGGACTAGCCATGCTCGCAGTTTGGTAAGGTCTCCTGTAAATGTGTCCAGGGTTTTGATATTTGGCCTCCGAACAGTCTGTTCCTGTCGATTTTCCTTAACTGTTCTGATCAACTGTGGGAGTTGTTCACTCGTGAGAGTTATCGTATCCGCTGGTCCTGATACCCCCGACATTCTGTGTATTGGGGATACTACTAAGCTTACTTACCCTCATCTTGATCTTGCTTCCGGGGTGACTGGGCTTGGAGGTCTTGGGGATCCTTCTCGCCATATCTCGCTTAAGGCTTTTCCAAGTTCTGCTTGTAGTCCCAAGAAAGTCTGTGGATCGTTTTAGTCTGTTACTTCTGTATCTGTAGGTGAATCCGTTTTGTATTCGTTAAGTGTCGCAAAAGACACAACCAAATATTACAAACCTATCCCAGGTCTGCCGGACAATGCACACTATCTCTTTCAATTGCAACAGGTAACGATATGTACTGCAGTTCTTACCGCTTGTCAGGTCTTGTAGCCTTATGTCACCTTGGGAACGCTGAGTCCTCTCACTCCTAGCCCTTGCGACTGCTCCTTAGTGATACGTTCCTCAAATCACCTTTCGGTCGATGATATAAATGGATGGTCGTAATAGGAAAAAAGTATTGATTGAACTAATAGTAAAAGTATAACATAGGAAGTAACTTAGGTGGTTGCGTGAAGAGCTAGCTGTCTGTGTCTTTTTCTTTTATTTTTTAATTTTTTAATTTTTTTTTTTTTTTTTATATGAGCCTGTGCCAAATGAAAACCCACTCTCGGACCACAACCACAAATAATTTATT
>QFET01012615.1:0-24109 GCA_003316355.1 Tuber calosporum
AAGCCCAGAGCTCTTAAACTGCTCCTCTGGGCCCTTGTGGGAGTTATGTGCCTAACAGAATCTTGGATTATAGTCCGAAATTGTAGCCATCAGCCAAACGTGGTGGTTTACATCTCTTAAAAGTGGTAATTCCGCTGTTATCTTGATAGGGAATACTGTAGGAAACTCTGATATGAAGTCAGGGGCATCTGCATTATAAATACCTGAAAATTGTGCATGAGCAACTTTCTTGCAGGTCAAGGTAATTCCTAGGTCAGGAAAGGTAATAATTGATTTTCCGCAATCTATTACAGCATGGTGTGCAGTAAGGTAAAGCATTCCTGGGAAGATATCATAGTTGTCCAAGGAACAGACTAGAACTTCAGAGATATCACCACTTTCCTGGTCATTCTGTCTGACAGGCTTTGCCACAGAGTTGATTGCTGAGTGTGATCATTTAACTGATATCTTCAGGTTGATAGGGGTCTTGTGGTCTCTGGTAGGGATTTGGCAGGTAGTAACAAAATTTCCTGATATCAAGTTAGCTCCTCTAGTTCATGTATCGAATATTGCCTTTGCTCTGTGGCCATTGACAGTGATGTATGCTTTATGGGCTAGGGATTGAGTTCCAATAGGTCCTGCATAGTTTGTAGTAACTGTTACTGATTCCTTTGTATGGGGATCGTCTTCCTCGGTATAGTATGTTCATCTGACATTCTGGGGTCTGCTGAATCTGCCAGGGCCTCCATTACTTTCCTGCTGGGTACTCTTATACCTCTTCTTCTCAAAGCAGTTATCAGGGTAGTATCCATATTTTTCCACAATTGTAACAGTCATTGGCTCTCCTGTGCCAATCCTTCTCAGCCTAGTATAGTCTGTGATGCTGGCAGTCTGCTTGACTTATAGCTACTGTTCATAGATGGTATCTGTAAATATGGAAAGAAGGAAGTAGGACTCTAATTTCTGTTTTATATTCAGCAACTGTATAGTCTCCTTGGGATGCTTCATATTAGATGAATTTATCGAGGGCTTTCACTGTGCAATAGGCTTTATACCATTGCTGGGCTTTAGGGGCTTTGTCAGTTATGCCAAAGCTGGGGATGTATTGATGGACTGTGTTCAACCATGTATTGCTTCTCACTTAGTCTCAATCTTTTCCTTCTCCTGTGAATGTAAATGGTGCAGGCCATTTAGGACGATTATATCCCTCTGGTTGGACTGACATGGTGATGGGTGCGGGACGTGTGTTATTTAGTGAACTAGGTGGACTAGGTAGTCTTTGTGGTAGTATTAAATAGTTTGGTCCAGGGCTTAGGTCTCTTAGTTCTCTAGGTAGACTAGGAGGTCTAGGTGGGGAAGCTAGGGGTACTGGTCCTTGAGCGTCCTCTGGACTGGAATCTGATTCTGATTTGTAGCTTGGTTCTTTCATGGATTGGACTTCTTAGTAGAGTTGTTCAGGGACATGTTTTTCGAGTTGGTGTTGAGTTGGAGCTTGGGCTTGAACTTAGTCTTGGACTTGGTTTTGGTACTCTTCTTTGCTGCTGCTGCTATCTACTGAAGATAGTTTTGAATCCTCAGATGGTAGTGCCAGTGGGGGTACTGACACTTGACTTTGAGGTCCTGAGGAGGGTGCTGCTGATCCTCTAGTGAAGTGCCTTCAGGTATCTCTTGGAAGCGAAATAGTTGCTAGCTAGGGTGAGCTAGTCTCACCAGGAGACTGCTCAAGGCCTCCTGAGAAATAGGGTGGTGTACTAGTACTGCAGGGTTAATGTAGGCGAAGGGTGATTAGTTTTCTGGCGAAGATCAAAGGTATACTTGTATCTTGGTCAAAAGGTTTAACCTATTGCTAAGCAAATTGAGAATTCCAAAGGGACTCTGAAGATACAATAAGGATAGGGGGAGAAGCGTCAATAGATAGGTCTTCTGTAGACAAGGTAAAAGGTATGGAATTAATAGACTGAGTTTTCAACAGGTAGTATTACACATGATAGTCCTGTGAGGCTTGAAAGGACGAATCCTCAAGGGAATGCAGGCTCTTTAAATACAAAAGATTGTAGCGAGGAAAACTACATAAAAGCCCAAACATCCTGTCTAACAACAGGCTAACACAGGCAGCATAAACAGGTAACCATATTCTGAAAACAGAGGGTTAAAAGTGACAGGATGGAGCTTTCAAAACAAGTAATGGAATCAAAACAAGAAGAAACAAGAGATCTCTAATACCATACATATCCATTAGGTATAGCAGGAGAGTCGTGTTTCCCAAATCGGTAGAAGCAAGGAGGGACAATGATAAGTGAAACAAGGATAGAATAACTAGTTAAGAAGTCATGACCTAGTAGGAAGGGACAACCAAATAGTAGTGCTTATCGGGTATAAACCCAAAATATAATAACCAACATCAAGTCAACTGTAAATGTAGAAACAGAGTAGGATTCAGTTACATCCTGCTTGGAGAGTCTACCAGCCTCTTTGGCGAAAGGCTGCAAGTCCAGTCCTTTGGCCCTTCGTGAGGCAAAGTGGAAGTGGCTGCAAAGGTTAGATATTATTGGGTACCACCAGGGTTTAGCGTGGAGGGAGGGATGAGACACAGGTGTGTATTGATACAGGAGTGAGGACAGGCGGGACAAATATCGGTCAAACTAGATACTTAGAGAGGAGGACATTGGGATAGGGAGAGTGTGCATAGACAGAAAACTCATTCATCTCCTCTTCCAGGATGGGCCATACAATCTGAGACCAGTTTGGTGTCTGCACAGGTGGCACTACTGAAGGATGAGAGAAGATAAGAGAGATAGGGTCATAGTCAGAGCAAGTGGCCGGGAGGGGGGTATCTCAAAAAAAAAAAGTACAGGGCAAGGGCAGGAGAAATAAAAGAAAGAATAAAAACACTGAGGGGCGAGGAGCCCCCCAGAGGGAAGCAGGTAAATACACCTGGGTTGTTCAAGATGGAGAAGGCCAAGGTAGAGACCCTGTCCACGTACTGGGATAAGGCTACCAGCTACTGGTGAGAGAACTGGTGCAAAGGGTGTGCAGCAGGTATATGAACATTGGAGTCCCTAACAGTGAGGAGAGGAAAGTCAAGAGCAGGAAATATATTGGAGCAGTAGACAGTACAACAAGAAGAATCAGAGGAATCAGAAAGAATGTAGGAATTCAGGATGCGAAACAGGGGAATAGAAAGCCGCAATACAGTTGTGCAGTGAACAATGTCTAAGGACATGACATCCTGCATACCCTAGAAGACAGAAAGAATAATGCAGGACTTTAGCAGAGTAGTGGAAACATAAAAGGAAACCCTTGGGGAGCCAGAGGACAAGGAGGGGGCGTGAAAGGAAGTGAACTCCTAGAAGGTGGGAAGACGGGCCTTATACAGAGGTGGATCTTGCAGTCAAACAACCAATGGAGGAAAGGATAATCCTGCAAAGGAATTAAACAAGGAAAGAAATAGATCCCACCTACAAAGGCTGTTTTCTTGAACAAAAGAGAGAAGAAAATATGCAGGCCGGATGGGGGAGGCTGAATGACCGTGAGACATTAGCTGGGAGAGCCTCGACCAGGATGAGAAAGGAGTAAGGGAAGGGGGCTGCCAGGTGGGAGAGGCCACCGTGCCTTAAGGGGATGTGCTTGGGCATGGAAAATATGCCTGATGAAGGGGGTAGATCTAGCTGAAGGCCAGATCGAAGGGTCCTAGATGACCTATCAGGCCTTGAGGTTTTAAGATCTAACAGGGGGTTAAGAGAGGGGGTAGCCAGGAGGACGGAATGTGCTAGTAGGAGGGTTGACAGTTTGTGGCCCCAAATAGGCGCCATCATCACTAGTGAGGACTTTAGTATCAGGTAGGAGAGCAGAGTTAGTGGGTGACCCAGGAACAGGCACTGGGTGTGGAGGAGGGGCTGGGCGATTACGACAGTGACAATGGATGGCAGAGTGGTCGGCACCACAGTTGGTGCACCTAGCGGGGAAGGAGATACAGCAATTTAGGAGGGGTTTGAGATTGCTGCCCTAGGGTCAGGAGGGGTTGGGACAGCCGTGCTCAATACTGGCGTAGTAAAGGGAGCAGAAGGGATACACAGGGTGGTCCACCATGGACCTGGGGCCCACATGCCTGAACTTTCAGCAGTTGAAGCATTGGGTGAATGCATTAGAGGAGAAAGGCCTCTTTGACTTGCGGATCTGGGAGAAGAGGGGAATGGCAGGAACCAAGCGGTCCAAGTCTGTGGGGTCATGAATAACAATCAGGGAGGTTGAGAACTTGCCCATGTGAGAGTCTTTCTCAGGGTTGAGGAAATGAGCAAAGAGGATGGAAACCCGAGTCAAGTTCCTAATTGAGTTGGAAAGGCTGGTGAGGAGATCCTCATTTTTGTCTGAGAGGTAGAACTGGGCAACAGAGTGAATGGCCACAATTTGGGAGTTGGAGTCGGGGTAAAAGACAACCAACTGATTCTCCCAAACTGGGCAGGATTGACTGAGATGAAAGGAAAAGGCGTCAAAGTACTGGGCTTAGGAGACAAATGGGACTGAGGGTTTGCAACCGAGAAGGGAACCAGTACCACTGTCATTAAATGTAGCTGTAAAGGGGTCTGGAAGGCAGCAGTTTGCTTTGTACAAGACTGAAGCGGCGAGGTACAGTAGTTGATCAGAAAGAGCGAGCGCATCGGCTCTGAAGGCCATAGAGGTGTGTGGGGCCTAAAATCTGCGTGAGGATGAGGGAATGGGAGAAGGTATGTTTTGTTTCGTGAGTGGTAGCAATGAGATGGCTTGAGCAACTTGGGCTGCGATGGGGCCAACTGACAACGCAGTTCCCTTGCTTTTGCCATTCCTCCCGCTGGCACTACCAACAACTATCTGGTGGTAGCTGATGGCAAGCTAGTCAGAGAAATGGGTATGAGAGTGGTCAAAACCATGGATGATAATGCGGGGTTAGAGGACGAGGAATATACAAAGGGGTGAGTGGGGGGATGAACCTGAGGGGGAGGCAGAGGAGCACGGAAATCAGGGCGATGAGGAAGGCGAGTAGGCCCATGGACTGTGGCAACAGCACAGGGAACATTAGGGGAAGAGATAGGGGGCTGAGACTGGGTGAACCAATATGACAGGTCATGAAGTAAGTGTTAGATATTAGGTTAGCAGTAGGTACGGGTAGCTATCCTCATATGTGTTGGAGTTGAGTAGTAGGGTTAGTAGAACCGGTTGTTGGCTCTTGGCGGTCATGTATCTCTATATATACCTACGGTCATAGATAGGAAATACACCAAGTCATTCTTCCACCACCAGGTTCCTACAGGTTATGAACCTTGGCGATTCCAAATTGACAGAACAATTGAAACAGCGTATCTGGTAGAGGGTTGTCAACACCGCTCAGATTTTCCAGATCCTTTTCACCTCATTATCAGTCCGTTATTTTTCTGATTTTAGTCACTTTCCATCCGCAGAAAGGTTTTCCTCTACACTGTCGTTGTCGTCGTCGTCATCATCATGTCGCAGATATTTGATACACAACAGCAAGTCTGTCTGATTTTTCCGCTCCTTGGGGACAAAAAATTCCACTCGTGGCGTCAGCAGATGTTTGATCTGTTAATGGATATGGATTTATGGTGGATCGTCTCTGGCCGCGAGCTGGCCCTCAAGAGCGATTGTGATGAGCCTGCTGATATTCTGGCTTACGACCTATAGCTTCGCAAATGCTTTTGGATAACGGCGAAAATTCGAAATGCAATGGAACCTCATATATGCCTACAGTACGCATCGGAAGCCTACGACAAGGACACGAAAGCCCTTTGGGATAAACTCGCTGAAGGCGACCGGGAAGCTTTGGGTTTAGAGCTGTATTACTTCCGCCACTCTCGCTTCGACTGTACGTTAGAGGCACCTGGGACGGTTGCCAAGTATCTACAGGAAATTGATCGGATAATTGAATGCTTGCGTGAAGCGGAAGAGATTATCAAGGCGCGGGAGAAGAGGTTTTACCTTCCTAAAGAGCTACCTGCTACGTGGCGCGAGTGGCGCGGTCTCCAGGAGACTATTATCAAACCCGACTAACCCGACGAGCTTGTTGCTGCTATTAAAGCCTGTGAAGCAAGCCTCAACCGTGATCAGGCGCTAGCCGGTGATACTGTACTCAGTGCGCAGGGCAGGAGATATGCTGGTCGTGCAGGTGCTAAAAGCAACAAGAGACCTGATCAGGCCCGGCCTGAGAGACGAAACAGAAGCAGTACGGACGAGACCTTAACCTGCTATTACTGTCAAATGAAAGGGCATTGACATAACAAGTGCACAAAGATGAAATCGGATTGTGAGAAGGGCATACACATGGATCGTTCAGATTCTCTAATGCCGGCTGTGGCCTCTGCGTCAGATACGATAAGCCGTTCGATTTTTACAGTGTTTTCCTCAGCGTTGGCATCTACAGGTCAGGGACAATGGCTCCTTGATAGTGGGTGCAGCATACATGTCACCGGAATGAGGGAACATTTTTCCTCATACATTGCAGTCGCGATAGGCGAGCTGAAGATACATGTCACAAACAACCAGGAGGTTGATGCTGTTGAGGAAGGCGAAGTAACACTCACCGTGTGGGATGAGAAGGGAAGGAGAGAAAGAAACCTAGTGATTCTTGGAGTGTTACATGTCCCCGAATATGGAAGGAACAATTTGCTTTCAGTCTCCCAGCTCTGTAACTCGGACTACTACGTTGATTTTCACAGGAGCGGGGGAGTGTCATTAGGGCTCGACGATGGGCTGAGTATTATACTGAGAGAGGTCAATGGGCTCTACATCTTACAGACACGGTTGGCACAAGGGAGTATGAAAGCTCTGGCAGCGCAAGGTGGCGAAGAAGATGAAGAGAAAACAGCAAGCAAGGGAGCAGCTTTGTGACATTTTCGTCTAGAGCATTTTGGAGCGAATGCAGTACGCAAACTCTCTATGGAAGATAACGCGATACCACGGCTACCGGTCGTGCCGCGTTGCGTTTGCACAGAATGCAGATATAGGAAGATGGTATGCAGACCTTTCCCATCCCTGCCACTCAGTTCAAGCCCGACCCAACCGTTGGAGATAATCCATAGCGATATTACCAGACTGACAACTCCTAAATCGCTCGGGGGAGCACTTTATTTGATAATGTTTACAGATGATTTTACATGATTCAAGATCGGATACTTGATCAAACGCAAATCAGAAGCCCTGATGTGTTTTATGGACTACAAGGCGCGAGAAGAGATACATCATGGAAAGCCAGTACACAAGCTACGTACTGATGGGGGTGGTGAATATACCTCCAACGAGTTCAGCGATCTCCTCACGCAAGAAGGCATTGAAGCTCAACAAACCACGCCGTATATGCCACAATCGAACGGAATGAGCGAATGGGAGGACAGAACAATAATCGGCATGACCCGGTCTCTTCTGCACCCTGTTAACGCACCTAAGGAGTATTGGGGTGAAGCAGTAATGGCTGCCATTTACATTCGCAATCAGTTACCTACTAAGGCTCTAGCGGGTGGAGAAACAGCATACGAAAGGTGGTTTGGAAGGAAACCATCGTATAGGTACTTACACATTTGGGGATGCCTGGCCTACCTTCAGATCCCGAAGGAGACACGTAAAAGGTTGGATAGGATGGCCCAGAAATGCATGTTGATTGGTTACACGAGTGCGGCACAGCAGTATAGACTCTACGATCCAGTTTAGCGTAAATATCTTCTGTCACGAGATGTCGTCTTCAAAGAATATACATCATATTCTCCGTTAAAAGGATTCAAGAATGGACTAGTGCAACCTTACTATACACCCGTGACCCAGCCGTGGGATGAGGAGTTGGCCTGGAATGATGAGTTTGACAAGTCGGATAGTGATGACCACGCATCAGGAGGAGACACCAGTGTTGTCTTGCCGGAAGAGGATGAAGAGGACGAAGAGGATGCGGTAGAAGTGCCAGCCCCTTATGACTTGGGAGAAGCAGGAGAGGTACTATCACCACTGCGACAGACCAAGCAACAGGTCGAGCTGGCGTCTGGAGGGGAGAGCTCAGGTATAGGATTGGTATCGCATCAAGCACCAAAGGGCAGAGAGAAGGAACTCCAAATGCTCAGTGCATTGCGTGTGAAAGGGAAGAGCAAGTTCTGGGACGTCGAACCAGGAGAGTAACCGGAAGTACAGCAGGGAGGACGTATGTGTGGTCAACAAGGAAAAGCTGGCAGTAGTTCGACACACGGCATGATCTCTACGGTTAACATGGTTGAGGCGGGTCCTGTTAACTACAAAGCAGCTATGGAGACAGCCGAGGCTGAGCAATGGCAAGAGGCAGTGGACTCTGAGTGTTCCTCTCTTGTGAAGAACAATGTTCTAACGTGTGTTGATTCGATTCCAACCGGTAAGAGAGCGATTTCAACAAAGCTGATACTGCAACAGAAGCTCAGGTCTGGGGGAGAGACGATAAGGTACAAGGCGCGACTTGTCGCTCAGGGTTTTAGAGAAGTTGAAGGCCTGGATTTCGCTGAAACGTTTGCTCCAGTAGCGAGTTTGTCAAGCGCGCGTTTCGTGTTGGCAATAGCGGGAGCGCGTGGGTAAGTAGTTCATCAAATGGATGTGGTAACGGCCTTTCTTGGGAGTAAGCTGGATAAGGAAATTTACGTTCATCTACCACTTGGCGTCCTGGGAGGTCCGCGGATAGCACGGCTCAATCACAGTCTCTATGGCCTCAAGCAATTACCCTGGTGCTGGTATACGACAATCGATGAGTTTCTTGTCTCACAGCTTGGATTTCGGCAGGGCAGGTTTGACTGCTACATCTACTCAAATGTGAATGGCACAATCCTTGCGCTTGACGTCGACGACATGCTCTTAGTAGGTAGGGAGCAGATTTTATTAGATTTATAGAAGAAGCTTAAGGTGAGATTCGACATGATTGATCTGGGTTTGGTACAGCATTTTCTTGGTATGATGGTGTCATGCGAAGTCAGTGGGCAAAAGGTCTATATCACACATGAAGGATACAGCGAGCGAGTCCTCCAGAGATTTGGCATGAGTGATTGCAAACCGGTGGCTATGCTGATGGATAAGGACAAGCCATGTGAAAGAGAGGGGGAAGAGGAAGCCTGTGATAAGACGCTCTACCAGCAGTTAATTGGGAGTCTCGGGTGGATAGCAATTGGCCCTAGGCCGGATATTTCGTTTGCCGTCACCTGTCTTGGGCGTTTGGGGGCAAATCCTTCTCGACTGCATTGGAAATGCGCAATGCGAGTTCTACGCTATCTGGCGGGAACGAGACATCTATGGCTTGGTCTGGGGGGAAACCTTTCTTTAATGACTCCACTGAACGGTTTTGTAGATGCAGACTTCGCCGGAGATACAGGTACACTGAAATCGACAACTGGATACATCTTGCTTATGGGATCCGCAGTCATTCAATAGCATTCAAAAAGACAGTCTATTATGGTGAACAGCACAGCAGACGCAGCGTTTTTAGCATGCGCAACAACTATACAGGAACTCATTTGGTTCCATCATCTTGTATCAGAAATCAGTACATCTACTATAGCTATTAGCTCACTCTACAACGACAACCAGGCATCTTTTATTACGTTTACGGATACAGTGTACAAACCCCACTCCAAGCAGGTTGGCCTTCGCGTTTGTCAGGTTCGAGAGATTATTGAGTATGGAAAAGAGGTGGTCATGGATTACTGTTGCGCAGAAAAGATGGTAGCAGATGGGCTAACTAAGCCTTTGGCGGGAGCTAAACATGTGGTCTTTGTTGAAATGTGCAGTTGGTCTTGATCCCAGGGGGATCTTATGTGTTTTACGGGTGATGTTTGAAAGTTTTTAAGCATAGCTTAGAGTTTAGCGGCTTAATGGGATAGCGCCTGTAGGGGGAGTGTTAGATATTAGGTTAGCAGTAGGTACGGGTAGCTATCCTCATATGTGTTGGGGTTGAGTAGTAGGGTTAGAAGAACCGGTTGTTGGCTCTTGGCGGTCATGTATATCTATATATACCTACGGTCATAGATAGGAAATACACCAAGTCATTCTTCCACCACCACGTTCCTAAAATGAGGAGTGGAGAGGGGCGAGGTCTGAGTTGAGGGTGTCCGCCCCCTGCCCCGCAGCGGATGACCCAGCAGTAGCCCAGTCGCGAGCAAGAGAGGTAAGCTCATCCAACCTTGTATTGACAGTGACAAGGCCATGTAAGGCAGGGCAGACGAGAGGGTAAACAATGGTTTCTGC
This sequence comes from Tuber calosporum, assembly GCA_003316355.1. NCBI lineage: Eukaryota > Fungi > Ascomycota > Pezizomycetes > Pezizales > Tuberaceae > Tuber > Tuber calosporum. The sequence continues at coordinate 10,210 of QFET01012615.1, forward strand.
AGTGAAGAAGTTGTACAGATCTCGCGGTGAGAGTAGGGGGACCTCTCCTTTACGCCAGCTACCGGCACAAGGGTTTTGCAGAGGAAAGACAAGATGAGGGAGGAGTTAATAGGTAAGGTGGGGTGACGTGAGACCTAACGCGAGAGGGCATGTGAGGACTGAACCAAGCGGGGATGAGAAGGGTCTGTTGCCTCTACTTATGGACACGGGGCCTAAGCGCGGGCAGGAATGATGAATTCGTAAAGTTAGATGAGTTAACCAAGGTGTTGAACCTGAAGGGGCAGGAAAATTGGGCAAGGAGAGCGTGTCCTAACTACAGCCTGCCTAAAGGTCCTTATATAGTAACTCTTCTCCTAACCCTAATCCTGGTGCTCATACCCATGAGTAACACAACCACTCTAGGTTTTAGTGCATCATAGTATGAAATCTACAGCTGACTCCTATTAGTCAACTGTGCAGCATCCCAAAATCAATTATTACTCATATAACCAGTCATGAGTCCTATTATGGTTATATGCATGACACACACAACTCATAAAGCAGGTCATGTGCAAAAGTTAAACATCATATGACTCACAAATATGAGTCATACACACAATCAACCTATCACAATATAATAATCCTTGTACAAGTGTACATCATGTCAAACCCTGAGACTACTCATAAGTCATAATTTGAAAAATTTAAATCCTATGATTCATAATTCAGAGCCATTAGAAATTCTTAGTGCTAAGTCATTATTCGTGACACATATGATGCTAATATAGTTAAATGTTTAACAGTTGATACACAGGGAGCAAGAGTTAGAGGAGAAGGCCCTTTGTGACCTGAGGTTCTGAAGGAAGATGTGAAGTGAGTAAGGTGGTGGAGATCTGCTCCTCACTGCAAGTAGCCTATTGGTTATTATGTATATTTTTTCCCTTAAGCCTACTACTAGTAACTCATACCTATGTGTCACCTACCTAGTATAACTCATATAGAGTCATACTGTAAAATCTATGACTTATAATATGAGTTATATGTGAAAGTTCTTATATTATATAACCTAAAACTATGAGTGGTGAAAATAAATCAACCAATTATAAAATTACAATCACTGCACTAGTATACATAATAAAAAACCCTATAACTACTCATGACTCATAGTATAAAATATAATAACCCTTTTTTACTCTTATGCTATAAGTCATATGAAATCCTACATTCTTAGTTATCAACTATTATACTATTCCCTACCAGTTGACTTTATAACCACTGGCTAGGCTGGAGTTCAGTAGGTGATACCAACCACTATATAGGGTTATGAAGGTCAGGACTTTTTTACTTTGCTCATATTTTGACAGCTACTCCCTTTTATCTTCGCTATTAAGGGCCTAGCTGTTCATGGTTGATGCTGTATCTTAATTTTATAAACAAATTGTCCTTAGGATTCTCGCACTACTAGTTAGTAAATTATATATACTTTCCTGACAATTAGTCCTATGTCATTAATATCCAAAGTTAATTTAACTTAAACACCTTTGAATTGGCTACCCTCTAATCTGAATATTCATTCGCATTCTGGAAATCAGTATCTACAGTCCCATATTTTATTCAGAGTTGTCTGTAGTGGTACTCTTATTTTCTTATTGATTTTTAATGCTATAAATATATATCAAAATTGTTGCCTATATAGTATTTAGAGTTTTATGCATCTTGTTACATTTTCCTAAAGTTGAACTTTATGTAGTTTGATGATATATAACTTGTACAGCCAAGGTAGCATATAAGGCCTTCCATCAATCACTAATTGAAGTGCTCCTGTATTGAGAGATAATCATTACTATCACCATTTCTAACTGCTATCTATGTCTCCAGTAAGCTATTATTTTCTGACTCTAGGACTCCTTGATCAATTGGGCTAAGACTGGTAGCTTTTAACTAAATAAAATTTGATTATCAGGATTTGTAGCACTAATTGAATATAAATTCTCAATCTTGATGTTTGTAAATACTTCTAACAACTGGTTGACTTCTGATTGCATAGAAACAACTAATGGTAATATATGTGGGATCAAAATTGGTGCGAGTAAAATGAAATCAGTCTTCCATTATCTAGCTGCAAAATATTTTACTAAGTCAGATTGCCACAACATCCTTTTTAAGATCATTTCAAATATCTTGTTATCCTAAAACTGGGTTACTCTATGACATCGGTCTGTTGTAGTATCCTTGACATAATATAGGATAAGACTAATTACTCCGGTAACCTCTTTACAAAGTTGCTCGGCTTCAGATCCGGCCGCGGAAAAGGTTGAATGTTTAGATTTGGGCCCAGCAAGAGTGAGTGTAAATCAACAAACCGAGACGTAAGGCTGGAGAGAAAGCCACCTATGGATCAATTAGCAGAAGAGAAATTCTTATAACTTATCAAACACCCGGGATATTGGACTCACAGGAACAGAAAGATCCCCCACGAGCTACTTGAAGCCTAGTTTTCATCAAAATATTTTGGTAGATTTTATTTAACACTCTTGCAGGAAACCCCATGTCGGCCAGCTAGATCTCCAGTTATATATACAGGCCGAGAGCCATTTCTTCCTCCCCTCCTTGATCATATTTCCTAAGTTTTAATACTCCTAGTAGGGTGTTACACTGGCGCGGCAAACGGGGGTAAGGTGGCGATATGATGTTGATGTCGGCCGCAGAATAACACGTGGGGATGGTAAGATGTTGCCTTTCCATTAGGGCATGCTCTCGTTGTCAAGTTGAAGCCGGACACCTTAGGTGGAAATTCCCATACTGTACAAAGTGCTTTGCTTTAGTTCGGCTGCGCGGGTACTTGGGCACTAGGTGGTTCCTTTGATTGAGTGTTTGAGGGATACGGTACGGTAGTTGGTTTCCGCTTTCTGTGTCGTGCTCCCACTTGACTGCTACAAGTGCGATATTCTATTCTACTTGAGTATCCTATTTCAGACTTGGCTTTTACTTATACTACGACCTATTCGATCAGCATGCAAATTAAACAAAACACTCCTGCAGATTAACATAAATAGTGGTATCCCTAGTGGTCTACTCTTATCCAGTAATGTGACCCAGTAACAATTCCCCCAATCCCCCAACAGCGTTCGAATTAGGGAAGCTAGGCGCGCTAAGCCAGGTTGGGGTCTCACCAACTTCCATCCATCCAAACCGGGGGGCCGGGGGTGGGTCTTGAGGGTGGGATTTAGGCTTATGGATAGATTCTGTAATGGATCCTGCGCTGGTGGATGGGTGGATGCGGTGGATCGCAGGTAAGGCATTGTTCTGGTTTGTCTTGTTTTGTAATGGCGCCCTTGTATTTGATAAACCATTTCTTTCTTTCTTTCTTTCTTTCTTTTTTTTTTTTTAGAGGTTTTGGGGTCGGGGATGAAGTCGGAGTTGCTTTTGGTTGTTGGTGGGGTTTGAGGAGGGGTAGTGAGTGATCTGCGGGGAAGGAGGCAATGGGGGATCGGGTTGGTAACCAGACAGAGGCCAGAACATACTCAAATTGCAGGTTTTCGAGCTATCATAACCCAACCACCATAGGTGGAAACCACGTAGAAAAATATGAAGTTCGCTATAACAAAATTGTCAAAAAAGGGTATTTTCCCCCTTCCATTCCCCGAGAGTAGTGTGGAGTGGAAAGTCCTTTCCCTCGAAGTACCTGCCAAGGCCAGGGTTCTTGTATGGGAAAGATAGACCATATAATCTCGTGAAATCCTCTAATATCCGGATTCAAAGAAAACTCCTCTTGAAAAGGATTAGCACTTTGCTAACACAGTGGCTGTATGCCCGTTAGGGCGGTGACTTCTCTTTAGTTAGGAATAAAGTTGATTACAGTATGAGGCCAGGCCCCAGGAGACGATGGTCATTAACTAGTGTTCCCATTTCTCTTAACTTTTCAACCTAAACCCATCCTGGAGGAATGTTACTAGTTTCAGGGCTGACAGAGGTGGTGGATTTCACGGGATTTTAGTGCATTGCAACACAAATTACCCACTCACAGCCCTGGTCAGATATGTTAGATTTTTCTTGATGGATTTCCAAAGCTGAGTTTCAAGATAAAGGTGGATATCTGATGGAGCAGGAACCTGCAGCTTTGGTGTGTTTTAGTTCAAGTATCTGTCAGGTTACCTAAAGACCCATATTGAAGGTCCGTTCTAGATCCCTTGCTGATTTTTCACAATAGCTCTGGTTAGTAATATATTGTAAGTTTTTCCTTTCCTGTCTTTACCTTTTTTATTTTTGTATTTTTGCACACTTTCTATAAGGTCGATGGTACTTGTAATAGGAGGTGGAGCGGGAGGGAATTGTTCTGGCCGTCTAGGTACAACACCTCGGTCGATGCAATATACCCGCTTGGGTGGTGTCTCCCCTGATTAGAAATAAACTTAATAAACAGATGATGCCTTAGTACAAATTTCACTGTTAGAAAGTCCTAAATACATTTAATTCTCTTTTAAAGTCACTCTATTTACAAAGCTTTGTGCCGTGATATGGAGCATGGCCTCAGCTCGGAACCAAACCAAAATGCCAAAGGCCAGAAAATAGCCTGTCCGCACAATGAAGTTGTTAATATATCAATATTGTGAAGCTGAAATAATAAAGGGAAGCTCCACATACCACAGATACAAGCAGAAGTTGATTGTTCAAATATTTATAAAAGCGATTAAGAGGTTGCAGTTCTACCGGCATCAAATATCCAAGTCCAGCAATTGAACAATCCTCAGCACTAGCACCAAGTCATTAGTACTAGTATTATTCAAACAAAAACGTAGTGTAAACCAAAGTTGGATGCTATTCAACAATGTGCAGCAGCTGTTAATGATCCTGACTGAAACTTATTCCTTGCAGTAACTTGAAACAACCAATATTTGATATCTAATGCAAATAGAATATTATGGCCTTGAGTTACCTGTTTCCCAGAAAGTACAAAGTCTAATCCATCATTGATGTACAGTTAATAGAAACCGAAAAGTATGAAGTAGTAGCCTGGACAGTTAGGGAAGGTTGATATACAATGTTCAATTAGACTAGATAGACTTAGTAAAGGAATTCATGATATCAAAAGAGTCTTCAATCTTGGATATAACACTTAAGCAATTACAGTGTAACCCTTAGTTAGCATATATAGGTATTGAACCTTATGAATATCCTGGTGTTGCAAGAACAAAATTGCATAAACAATTCAGAATATATACTTATTTTTAAAAATGTACACAGCTTCAAAACTAAGTGGTAGACAGTTGAGGCAATAGGAAATAGAGATTGCATCAGATTTAGCACAAGGGAGAAAGAGATATCACGATCAGAATAATCAACTGGCCAAAAGAGGTGAATCGTGAAAATAGTAGCATGGTGTCAAATGATAAGAGGAACATATTTTCAGTACAATAGCACATCACAGAAGCAGGGAAAGGTAAGCTAGAATATTATAAGATATACTATTTAATAAAATATTCAACTGGTAAAAGATATACTAATTTAAGATCAATTGTAGACTTAGTTAGAGTATATCAAGTAATTAATAAACACTGGGATATAAGATATATATTGGCCATGTCCTCAGCTATAGTAAAATAATACATTCATTCAGCTAACATATCAGCAGTTTTACATGTGGAATAGGTCTAATAGCACTGTTAAATGTAGAAATAGGTATACAAATAGGCCTGAAGCAAGGGATATTGTAATAAACTCTAGACCAGTTGGTATAGCATACTAATATCAGTACAGCCAGTGGGCCTGCAAGGATGTGAAGAGGATCGGTATAATATATATAGTAAGTGACAGGACAACTATAGGTACCTTAACTGAAGGAAGGTACTAAGGCACACAGCTAGGTAGTGTAATCCAGCTAGGCGAGGTAATCCTGATGCATAATCGAGTAGGGTAATCGGCTTGGGCAGGCGAACCCCGATCCAAGGTTGAGTAGGTTAAGCCTGTTAGACAAGGTAACTGGCTACAAGAGTTGGACAGAGTAACAACTTAGCCAAGGTAACTAAGAGATTGACAAAAATGTAAGGGGAGTAGTATAGTGGCTTCTATGCCTTGTACATCTGTGTAACTACCTGAATCATACTTGTTGGAACTATGGTAAACAGAAGAGATATTATAGGAGTGGTTCAGTAGAGGTAAATGGGCATTGCGGGAACTTCAAGAGCAATTTGGACTATGATGAGGACGAGTTACCCTACCTTGATGTTCATGCATACACACAGAAATCTCTAGTTACTCTACTTTAACATTACAGGAAATGTGAAACTCTAGAATAGTTACCCAGAGGCAATAGGTGATTTTTTAGCAACTAAAAACCCCTATCACGCCCTGGCATTCACACTTTGAGTCACTATAGTCAAGTAGTACAATTGATGAAATGTTAGCAAAATTGTAGGGACAAAGGTGGTCATATAATACTGTATATGTTATAGCTGTCAATCAGAGCAGATGCTGTCTTCACAAAATATATAAGGGTTGGCGACGGCCATCCTGGGCAAGGTATTAGTATTGACAACAGCAGGCAATCTGAAGGTGCTCTATATGCCCTATATCCCAATAAGAGACTGGGAGTCCTTTAGAATAGCCCTATAAGAATTGTGGACATAAGGGAGTATGTTCACATCAAATTTTACTAGTCAAGTAATCATAGCTTAGGCACTATACCATTAGTGAGGGACTTTATAGGACTCTAGAGGTGTTGAGTCTTATCACCATTAAAGTAGTCTCAGACTAGTTGGTACAGGTTGCGCCTGTTTACCCATCTCAGTAGAGATACTTACTAGACAAGCCACACAGGGGTAACAACAGCTGCCGTAAGGCTGAGTCAGCCAAGTTGACTGCACAGCTTGTATAGAAGAAAATACCATATTGATACTGAGTCTCATAACTAGATATGAGTTCAAGTCGGGTTGTCAGTTGGCTACTTACAATACAGCTATCAGAAAGGATTTTCTCTCTTGAAGACATAGTTGAAATGCATTGCACAAGACCATTATCTGATAGACAGACCTATTTTAGAGGTGTGATCCATAGACCCTGAAGCCAATTCTGGTATTGTTCTGTATGGATTGAACCCTGAGTCAAGAAGAATGCAGTTTGATAGTTATAGTAGGAATAACTGTAGTTAGTTTTATAATTCTGTTTAAGTAAACACAAATAGTACTCTATTCTGATAATCAACCATGCTTTCTAGAAGACCTTAAATTGAGTAAAGCTCTGGCTTAAGGATATTAAGTTTTGCCAGTTGATTCAATATTTCATATTTACCTGCGGTCAATTCTGCTTTAAGTCGATTTGGTCAAATCGCAACCTTAGGATCTATCATCCTACAGGGTGCACTTATTACCCTGTATTGTTAAGCTCTTCGCTTACCTCTCTCCTCAGAATTGTTACTCCTTGCCACCCCTTGCCTGATATTTTCAAGTACTCGTAACCTTGTCTGATAGAAGTAGCCAAGGGTGGAAAGTATTATAAATAAGTTATGAGTTGCATGGGTTGACAACGGATGGCCGTACCTCCTACTCCCAGTCCATTTTTGGAATTTAATGTTATGACAGATATATGTGTGTAACGACCCCTTGAGCAGTTGGTATAGCCTGCCGAACCTCAGGCGAGCCAGGGGTCCTAGAAGGCTATGGAGAGGAACGGTATATTACATCTGTAAAGTGATAAGACAACTATAGGTACTGAAACTGAAGAAATGTATGTAGGCAAATAGTTAGGTAGGGAAACTCAGCTAGGCTGGGTAACCCTGATCGATAGTTGTGTAGAGTAACCTACTTAGACAGGGTAACTCGGAGCCAAGGTTAGGTAGGATAGCCCATATATGCAGGAGAACTCTGGAGCAGAATTAAGTAGGGTAACTCTATTAGACAGGGTGACAAAGGACTGGGAGAAAACAAGGAAAGTGGTGTAGAGGCTGCAAGGCCTTGGATATCCATATAACCACTCAAATAATGGGTGCTCTAGTGAGTTTAAACAAGGGATATATTATAATAGTTGTTCCTTGGATGTATATGGGCTTCGCATAGACTTCTGCTACAATTTATACTATGATGAGATGAGTTACCCTACCTGGGTCTTCACATATATCAAGAGCAAAGTCAAGTTCGCCTACTCTAATACTGCATAAAACGCAAAACTCTCTACAATTAGCAGGAGATGATATATGACATTTTGGCAACCTTACACCCACCTCAGACTCTGGCGTTCCCAATTTGCATCACCCTTGTAATGTACTAGGGTTGATACAATACCACGAAAATCATCAGGCACAAGGAGGTAATCTAACACTGTATAACTCAATACTGTATATCCGACCGGATGCTGTCCCCTGGATATATATTGGAGTAGGCAATAGCCGACATAGGCAAGTTGATACTATTGACACAAGTAGGCGATCTAAGGGTACTCTAGGGGCCGTATATCCATATAGGAGATATGGAAGTCCTTCAGAATAGCTCTCAGGTTGTTGTGGCATTCGGAAGTATATCTGGATAAAACTCAACTAGTAACGCAATGATAGCCCAGGTGCTATACCATTACCGAGGGACCTTAAAGGACTCTAGAGGTGTTTAGTGTTATTACAGGGAAGGTTGTCTATTAACGGTAAGCTATAGGAAGCAGTCATTTAGTCAACTCAGTAGAGATCCTTACAGGAGGAGGTACACAGTAACAAGAATAGCGGTATAAGGCTAAATAGACCAAGTTAAATGCCCTGGGTGCACAGACGAAAATGCCATAAGGGTACTGAGACTCATACCTTGGTATGAGTAGAAGTCATATTGTCAGTAGGCCATTGACAAAGCGGCCCTCGGAAACATTTTTCTCTACTGCAGACATTATTATAATGTATTGCAAAAGACATTCCAGCTTGAATAGACTTCTCTCACCTGAGGGATCCACAAACCCAGATGATAATTCAGGATAGGTTATGGGTCAGATCAACTCTGCTTACACAAGGGTGCTCTGTAACCATCAGAGTAGGTATTAGTGTTGTTAGCTTTTTGATTCTAAGTAGGTAAAGGTTAACAGCAATTTAGTATGATAACTAACTATCATCTCCAGAAGACATTGAATTGAGAGAAGCTCTAGCATAACGACATTAAGCTTTGCTGCTAGATTCATTTATTTTATCTTTAACTCCCAGGAATTTTACCATAAGTCTTTTGGTGCGGAGGTATCCATAGGATCAATCTTCCTCAGGGTGCACCCTTTAGTATCAGGCTTGAGTTGGGAATCAGTTTTGAGGTCACTTGAGGTAGTACCAATTAAGCCACCAGAGCAATGTGAGATATTGATAGTCTGCCATCCCTGGACACAGTTATCATGCATCACGCACAATGCCTGAGTGTTGGTACCTGAGTGGTCCCTGAATGGGTTATATGTAAACGATTTACCTATCAAGTCTTGGACAATTACACCCTATATGAAGTACGCCATATATTTGTGGAAGTCGAGTCCCAACTCAAATGCTTTGTTCTGGAAAAGCAGACCTATTTCCTTGAGAAAACAGTCAACATGGCCACAGCCTGGGTGGAGAAGGTATAGAACACCTATTGCCAGCAAGCAATAATAGAGCAAGCACTGACGGGTTGGTTAGACGCCTTAGAATTGGCTATGAAGAAGGGAGTCAGTATTGACTCAGAAAACTATTTTATCGTACAGCATGGTCCCCCACTCCCCTTGATACATATTAGAGTAGGAAGCATTGTATCTCATTTTGCACAGGCAATGGCTAATGTGAAATGTCATTCACATTTTTTGGCTACATGCATGACTGACTCAATGACTTTGGACCCACTCAGGACATATCATGAGTATCCCTGTTTGCTATCACATTCGAAGTAAGTCTTGCTAGTCAATTTCTGAAACAGGTATTAGCCTATGTGGATGGTCATACAATAAAGCAAAAGTAGTAGCCAGCTATTGCTTTGCTGTCTATTGGGACACCTACTCAGAGGGGAAGACAAGATGAGTAAAATAGAGTGGTGTATAAAGCAAGGGGGAATAATAGGGTCGGTATTCAACCAAGTGTATGCACTATCTATAGATCTGTCTGAAGTTTGATGTCTCCTGCTAGCCAGCAGACTAGTCTTAAATACAAGAAATCATTCATGCTAGAGCTGAGGCTTGGAAATCCCGCAGCCCATATCATTTCCACTCAGTTTACAGTTATAGGAATCCAGTGTCCAGGCCAGAGTTCTGGAAATCCATGAGCTTTCCCACAACACTACCTCTGTCCTAACGCCACTATACATAACTTGTTCCTTCCCTTTGGAGCCCTGGGGAACAATCATGCTAATCGGTTAAACTATACAGTAAGCAGAGGGCACCAATCTAGAGATTCCCGAAGTGAAAGCAAATACAAAAGAAATCAAATTAAGACAATATAATCTGACAAAGGAATGGCTAACGAGAGTGGCCATATCAGTAGTGGAATATGGACACATGATACAATTGCTTAGGACTTCTGGCACTGCAAGTTGATTATCAGGCCTTGAGGGAGTAATAAAGGAGAAACTACATGCCAAGCTGAAGATATCAATAGTGGCTACTACCCTTCTGGAAATGCGAACTAAGCTGTCACTTGTGTTAGAAGAAGAACAACTATATGCAGTAGCTACAGCAACTCGCATCCTTGACCTATTACAAATTCCTGTACCGCTTGGGTACCCAATTATCCTATCAGCTGCAGCAAAGCTAACTGGCAGAAGTGGTCAGACAGGGTTTCCAGGTGCAGTGAAACAGTAACATATGGCTTATAGTTTACCTGCTTGTAGGATCGAGGGAGGACCCGTGGAACCAGTGTTCCTCTATGGGCCCCTAGGTACCTAAGGTGTTGGGGATGCTTTAAAACCTTTAGCCTTGTATCAAAGTGGAAAAATACCAATTAACGTTTCCCTAGTTCGTAAGACTATACCAATGTTGGAGCATATTCAAAATTCGTTTAATTATTTCAGAGTTGTTATATGAATAAGGTTCTTGCAGTAAGAGAACCCCCTGCCTCATCTGTACCAGTTCAATAGTTTACAGCTCCAGAGGCTAATAGACTGGTTCAAACAACAGCTTTAGTTTATCTGAGAAACCTTTTAGGCTTCATGAGGGTAGCCCAGGTAGAGTAGGTAGTAATATACCTGTAGGAGGTTGCAACCTTGGCAAATGAGGAGAAACAGGTATTTCTGACTCTGGTAGTGGTAGCATTGGCTCTGCTTCTTTTCTCCCTGATCTGAGACGATTTTTGGGTTTTGGCAAATCATGCTGGAATTATGCTAAAAAGTGAGAGTATTATTATAATTTGTGTCAGCCCTTGACTGAATATCTTCAGAAGTCCAACAAGAAATACCATACTCGGCAAAAGAAACTTGGAAGTTGTGGATTAAGGTGTTCAATAGTCTTATAGGGAGCCAATTTGGTACAATTGAATTGTCTAGGCTATGCTTTTATGGAAGAAGTTGGAAAACTCTCAGGAAAGCTCTGTAAAATATATGAGAATAGATAAAGATTTTGTAAGCCTGGTTAACTAAATAAATGAATAACTTGATATATTGTTAAGGTCTCTTCTCCCTATCTTGATGATCCCTTAACTACAGGGTTTTGATAGTTTTTTTTTTTTTTTTCTCATAGATTCGCTTTGAGCATACAGGAAACATATTGAGTGCTAGCTATGGCATAAACAGAACGTTAATTCCAAATGTTGAAAATAAGAGAATTAAGTGCACTAGGTCTCCACTGGTGCTGACCGTAATGTCACTGGGCCTAACAATAACGACTAATGCTGAAAGTATAGAATAAAATAAAATAAAATAATATGATAACCATGAGGAAAGATACAAGCAGGAACTAAAAGCACTTCTCAGTCCGGGTTATAGTCAGTGGAAGAGGAGGCTACAATAGCGATTACCACTAGCATAGTAGCAGGAAGGTTTGTGTGCGTGGCTCAGATGTATGAGCCAAGACCTCAGATCAGGTAAAAGTCAACCCATCGTAGGTCCCCATAGCCTACCGCAAACATCTTCAAAAGGTCAACCTGGAGTTCTTGGGGCTTGGAGGTGCAGTGAAGGATTACTTGCTTAATTGTATCATCAATTGAGTCGCAGGAAGGGCAGGGGGGGGAATAGTCAGAATCGCTCTAGGAGGGCTGGGCTGCAAGATTACTCTTACCAGCTGGCATTTGGTGAATCTTTCCAGCAGTTAAACAGTAGAGGTCAATAAAGGCATGTGGGTGTAGGGACGGTTTATACTGGTAGTTCATGGAGGGTGGGGACAAGGGAGTCCAATAAATGAGGAGATCCTTACGCGCTTTTCATTAATCAGTGTGTAGGAGACGGCACCTGGAATATGAGGTGGGGAGGTGGAGACTCTGCCCGGTAGGAGGTGAGACTTTATTGGAGGAAGCTAGAAGCTACCTGTTGTCACCTTTACCAGTAGGTAGCATATCCCATCGATGGAGAGGTATGAGTGGACAGCAGGAATGGGCCTTAGTTGGTCTCATCAGAATTGGATGTAGTTGGCCCTTGGGCTACAAAGGAGAGGGCAGGAGGAATGTTCTACCCTGTAGGAGGAGAGAGATAGAATCGATATTGGCAGGCGTGCTGTAGCTGGGTTGATTTCAGGAGGGGAGCAAGGAAGCCCGAAATGAGCCATCCTATGTCAGTGGGGGAGGAGAGAGGTCAGGGGCAGGAGGCAACTCTCACAGGTAGCATAGACACTGGAGTCGATGAGAAGCAATTGGTGATCCACCTCTGAACCTTTTTCTAGAAGACTTCCATTTTCTGCACCATAGTAGTGTTGGGGATTAGGAGGTCAGGTCTATAAGTGAGGATAGGTAGCAGGTGGCATATTGTGAGCCTTCGGTTGAGATAGGAGACAATTCCATTGCGAGGAGGAGAGAGTTGTCACATAAGAGTGAAGGCCCATGGTGCAAGGACCAGCCTCTGAAGGAAATGAGTGGAGGTATCCATAGAAGGGAGGAACTAGTACGTGAACCATCAGACTAAGGACAAGGGGTGGCTGAAGCTGCGATCGAGAGAGACAGGAGCTAATGAGGTAGGGGAGCTATCCCGTAGGGTGCGCCAGTAGATGTATTACAAGGTAGGCAAGTCGGTACTGTTGAGTTGACTAGGCCGTGCACGTATCGAGAAATTTGGAGAACTGTGACTAAAGGTAGGTAAAAAGTATGATGAAAGATTAAAGGGTTCTTGAAGTCTTTATAACTTGTTATATTGTTAAGGTCTCTTCTCCGTTGCTTGATGATCCCTTAACTAGAGGGTTTTGATTTTTTTGATTATCTCATATATTCGCTGTTAACGTACAGGAACCTGCATGGAGCGCTAGCTATGGCATAAATGAAACGTTAATTCCAACCGTACAAAACAAAAGAAATAACCGAACAAGTTCTCCCCTAGTGATGACCATACCGTCACCGCGCCCACCAATGGCGACTAATTCAAAAAGTATAGAGTGAAATGATACCAAAAGAAATCATAACCGAAAGGAAAGATGTATATATAAAAGGAAGGTCAAACCGCTCAGTCTGAGTCGTAGTCGGAGGAGGAGGAGGCTGCAGTAGCAAAAACTGCTGGCATGGTGGGCGGGAAGTGTGTGCGAGTGGCACGGATGTATGAGGCAAGACCAAGGATCATGTCTAGGTCGGCCCAAAGTGGAGAGCCATGGTCCATCGTAGACAGCTTCGGAAGGTAAAGCTGGCGTTCTCGGGACTTGGAGGGGCAGTGGAGGATTGCATGCTTGAAGGTTTCGTCCTCTGAGTCGCAGGAAGGGCAGGTGGGAGAGCGATTGGCATCGTTCCATGAGGGTTGCGCAGCAAGATAGCTCTTGCCAGAGCGCATTTGGTGGATTCGCCCAGCTGTGAAGCGGTCGAGGCCCATGAAGGCATGTGGGC
>QFET01012616.1:0-15447 GCA_003316355.1 Tuber calosporum
AAGCCCAGAGCTCTTAAACTGCTCCTCTGGGCCCTTGTGGGAGTTATGTGCCTAACAGACCGTCAGGATTGTCTGCAGGTGCATCAATCCAATTCGTCAAGAAAAAGGATTGGGGCCTCTGACTATGTGTCGACTATAAAGGACTCAACGCAGTTTCAAAAAAGGACCTATATCCACTGCCACTTATTGGAGAAGCCCTCGACAGGTTAAGAACAGCGAAACTGTTCCCCAAACTTGACATCAAGGACGCCTACTACAACATTTGAATTCAGAAAGGGGACAAAGAGAAAACAGCATTGCAGACAAGATATGGACTTTTCGAATATATGGTCATGCCATTCGGACTGGCAAACGCGCCGGCGACTTTCCAAAGATGGATCAACACTACACTAAGTCAGTACTTAGATGTATGTTGCATCACATACCTAGATGATATCCTCATCTATTCAGAGAACGTGGACAAGCACCAAAAGGACCTACAGAAAGTCATGGAATAACTCAGGATAGCAGGAGTCAAACTGAAACTAACCAAGTGCGAATTCTACAAGGAAGAAATGGAATACCTCGGATTCATTATCAACCAGAAAGGAGTCAAGGTGGATCCGGTGAAAACGGCAATGATCCATCTATAGAAGACACCCTAAACTGTCAAAGATATCCAAAGCTTCATCGGATTCTGCAACTTCTATTGGAGGTTCATTGAAGGGTTTAGCAGGATAGCAAAACCACTCTATGAACTAATGAAAAAATAGAAAAAATGGGAATAGGGAAAGAAAGAACAAGATGCTTTCCAACACCTCAAGGAACGACTCGTAACAGCACCAATTCTCATACACTTCGACCCAGGTAAACCTATTATAATCGAAACAGACGCATCGAATTTGTCTGTTCCAGCATCATATCCCTGATGGACCACCAAGGAATTTGGAAGCCTATAGCGTATAGGTCCAAAACAATGTTGCCTGCAGAGTGCAACTATGACATCCATGATAAAGAACTACAGGCCATAGTTCAAAAACTGAAGGAATGGAGGAAGTATGTACAAGGAAGCCCATACTGAGTCAGGATCATCACCGATCACCAAAGCCTGATACTATTCACTACCACAATGGAACGGAATGGACGCCAAATTCGATGGAGTGAAGAACTGAGTCAGTTTGACATTCAGATCGAATACAGACCAGGAAAACAAGGAGGAAAACCCGATACGCTCACCCGAAGGTCCGACGACCTATCAATACCAGAGGATGAACGGAAAACTCATTCCCAAAGAATATTGTTGCCACAAGAAATATTCTTTCCTGGAAACGAAGGGGAGGACTCAGGATATGAATCGGAATGTGCTAATAAGAAAATGAGACTGCACGAGCTTAAATAGCCAGCACACGACCAGAAGATGAAAGAAGCAGCAGGAAGGGATCTCAAGTTCCAAGAGATCAAAAGAGCACTGGAAGAAGGACACAAAGAGTTCCCAAAGATAGCCCTAGGGCTATGCGAATAGAAGGAAGATTGCATATGGTATGATGGAAAACTATGGGTGCCGGAAGAGGAGGAAATCAGAACAGACATCATAAGAAGGCATCATGATAGGCCAAATGCAGGATACGGAGGGACGATGAAAACGAGAGAGCTAATATATCGACAATACTACTGGCCCGAACTTCGTGCAGTAGTAAAGCAGTATGTCAAGAATTGCGATATATGCTAAAGGATGAAACCAGTTTGACATGCACCGTACCAAATGCTAAAATCCTTGGAAGCCCCGAAAGCCTATGGAAGTCAATTGCTATGGACTTCATCACAGGACTACCCATATCGGAAGGAAAGGATGCTATTTGGGTAGTCATCGACTGCTTGACGAAGATGGCATACTTTCTTCTATGCAGAATGGATTTGACAGCAAAAGAGTTCATCAGACTCTTCATGGATAATGTGTTCAGACTCCATAGACTATCCGACCACATCATCAGCGATCGAGGATCACTATTCATATCGGAAGTGTGGAAGGAAATGACTCAACAACTCCAGATTGAAAGAGGGTTGAGTACAGCATTTCACCCACAAACAGACGGACAAATGGAAAGGACCAATGGAATCCTGGAACAATACCTGCGAGCCTATGTCAACTATCGGCAAGATAACTAGGCAGGCATCCTCGCCACGGCAGAATTTGCATACAACAACTCTTATCAGGAAACAATAAGAGAGTCACCGTTCTATGTAAACTATGGACATCATCCTGTTCACGAACCTATGGGATACCTGATTGGTGGTAAAATAACTCAAGTACAAGACATGAGTCAACTGCATGAGGTATTAGAAGCAGGAATGACCTCAGCCCAGCTGAGATCAAAGGAATACTCCGATCAACACAGAACACCCGATCCGAACCTGAAGTCAGGCGACAAGGTGCGTTGCTGGCAAAGAATATTAGTACCACAAGACCATCAAAGAAATTGGATTACAAAAAATTAGGTCGGTTTGGAATCTTGGCAAAGGTGGGAAAAAGAGCATATAAACTCGACCTACCACCCTCACTCAAGATTCACCTAACAATCCACATCTCTCTTTTGGAACCCTACAACAACAACCTACTAGCATCCCAAACTAAGGAACACCCACCACCAATCGAAACCGAACCAGAACCAGAATTCGAACTCGAAGAGATCATAGACTCTCGCCGACACTGCAAACAACTGCAATATAGAGCCAAGTGGACGGGCTATAGTGCAGAACACGATCAAGAGTGGTACCCCGCAATAAACTTTGAGAATGTAGCAATCGCAATCAGTCAGTTTCACGAACGATACCCAGATAAACTTGGAAACAGCCAGAACACCAGTTGAAGTTCTGGAGGAATACTGGCAAGGGGTCAAGCTTAAGGAAAGCGTGGAAAAGTCACTAAGAGGAGGGGGAAAGCTTGATGTGGAAAAAGAAGAGAAAGAAGACAAACAGGATCTGTCAGACTGGGAGAGGAGCATCCACAAGTTACAGAAAATAAGAGACATGGACGGAGAACATGCGGCCCTCTCTTGGGTAGCATGCTACGACGACGAATGCAAGATCCATCAAGGAGACAAGGAAGGACACGGATAGTTCCCACGGGGATCTACGAAATACCATCTTAATAACAGTTGGAGTGCCTGCTAAAACAGCCGATGGAGGATCCACAAGGCCGAAAAACTGTGCGGATGGTTCTTCCCAAAGAAATAGTTACAACCAACCAAAGTCGAAAAACATCTTCACTGGAGTGAACAGAAGGATTGGAGGGGCGATAAAAAAGTCAGATTGGCAGATGAAAATGGGGATATATAAGTGGGAATCAGACAATAACCACGAGGAAGACACCCCAACAGAAGTTGACCCCATAATGGTGCAAGAAATGCGCCAAAAAAATCCAAAATTTGAAAAGCCAACTTCAAGTCGCACACACTAAAATCGAAATCATAAGAGTACGCACCAACCTAAGTGAAGCGGAATTCCAGAAACAAATCGCCAACCAAACAAAGGAATTGGGAAGGGAGAGGGCAGCAAGAAAGGAATTGGAAGGACATGTGGAACTGTTAGGATCCTTGGTGGATAGGATCAGGGACGGAATCAGAGGAGACCTCTACTACGGTAGATGGTAGGAAAAAAGCCTAATGGGGCTTAGGCCTAGGGAGAGGTGAGCTAATGTCACGATTGCCTAGAAGAGCGCTAGGCAAGAAGGACAAGAAGAAGAGTAAGCCTTGCAAGGCTTACGAGGATTTCGCACACATGACCACTTTGAGTCATGTGGGTTTTGCGCATGACACACAGTTGTGAGTCATGAGGTTATTATGAGTTGATTTCGCACACATGACCACTTTGAGTCATGTGGGTTTTGCGCATGACGCATAATTGTGAGTCATGAGGGTAGTTTTATGTGCAGATAACCTTCACACTTAGAAGGTCATTTGATGTTATGAGTTTTACATGGCTGCGCACTTGCACAACCATAAAGGTTAGTGGTTATGAGGAGAGGTCTAGATAAGGACCCGTTGGGGGCCAGGAGGATAGCTCTTCACGCAACCATCTTTGTTATTTCCTATCTATAACTTTATCAATCAAACCTTTATCTCTCTCTCATTTCAGTAACCAAAATGTTAAAGTTCATTGTCAGTTCTCTCTATCAAGGTACTCAGGAAAACTATTGGACTTGGAGTAGTCGCAATAGTAGGGAGCAAGACGTCTTGATAGACAGAACAATATATCGTTACTGGTTGCGTGCTATAGATAGTCGAACCTTAACACCTACGCCCAATAGTTCCAGTATCTGCTAAGACCCTGGCAGGTTTCTTGTTGACTAGCATTTTGAATTATAATGCTTGGAATAGTCTTGGCATTTCCTAGTAGGTGCCAATAGTTCTCTTATAGGTTATAATGATATTCATTCCATGCAGCTCTTGTGTGCAATCGCCTTCTGCCTCATAGTGCTCTTCATCACTATCGGGGGTGTCCTGGATGACTGTTATTACATTTATGTGTATTCGCACAATGCTATAGCATGAGTACAAAAATACCACACAGTAATCAGAGTATACTGTGTGCACACTTGTATGAGGAGTTTTGTAGTATGAAGGTACATTGGTAGTAGTTCTTGTCCTTAATTAACTAAATAAAGTAGGCGACAACCAGCTATTTATACAGGTTCATACCCTCCTTGTACACTGTTACAAATTAGGGAAAATATTGTCAGAAACATAAGTGCGAACATGTTTGACCCTGAAAAACTATCAAGGAACTGCCCATAATATATGCATAATATAAACTGGAAGATAACACATGATACATGACAGGTAAAAGGTCACTATATATGGAAAGTTAACCGTGAAATCCCTCACACAAAATAAGAAATCTCCGCATTAATCCTCAATCATTATCATGAAATATTACCCAAAATATTATATACCCTAGCTGTAATAATATCTGTAGTTTTCCTGAGTAAACTAGAAATAACCAAGCAAACACATGAACAATATTACCCTAGGGAATATACATATGAAATGAATTGAAAAATTTCAACACCAACCACTATATTAAACATTATTAAACCAACAATTCATCACATCCTACAGAAAATTTGGAATCGGGATTTTGAGAGTCTGCCTGTTTCGTGTTAATATAATATAGAAAATCACGAGTGTACGATGTCACGAATACTTGCTCACTTGAAAGATGTTATCCAATTATTAGGTGAAATACGTTTTTTCTTCAAAGTTTCCAAATATTCACGATGGACTTTTTCCGATTCAAGCCCCTCCTTTATCTACCCTCTCATCCTCTAACGCGAGAAGATGGATGCCATCCCGCCACTTTCATTGCTCGCAATATGATTATCTGCCCCACCACTGCGTCTTCCAAAATGGGGTTGATCACCACTTATCACTCTTGTTTCCACGGCCTCTCCTAACTTCCAATGACACCTCCCTGAGTTTTCGCTGACGACTCAATCGATTGCAAGAACCCCTCACTACTCACTTGGGATTGCCGTGCGGGGTCGTTAGCTGTCACCGTGAGAACTTGTTAGACATGATAGCACACCAGTCGCCACTAATCTTTCGTCATTGTTTTCACTTGATCAATATTCCCACGACTTGTCCTAGAATTTATTTTCCTTTTCGTTTTCCTTTTCATACCATCGAATGTGGATTTCTTCCAGGTTGGCATCTACAATTTGTCGTGACCTCACCAAAACGCGCTTATCAAGACCTCTGCTTCAGGACTTTATATACATCCCTACGCATAGCACAGACCAATACTCATCCTCCACCAAACCTTGCCATCTACACCGCGCGTGATGGCCATAATATCACGCAAGTTTCCACAAAGTCCACAATCTACCAGTGCGAGAGTGAGAAATATTATGCTATGATGCTAGCATTAACAATAGCTCGATGGTCCACTCACCGGCCTAACGCCGCACTCGACTTGGGCCCACCCATGCACAACCTAATTCACACAAAGGACAAACCACCCTCGCTCCATTTGGTATGAGTAATTTCCGTAAGAATCAGAATCAGAAAAGAGAAAGAAAAACTACAATACAAAGAGCATCCCTCTCCCCCCCGCAGGTGAATGACAAAACACAACTTTTATTACCACCAAGTCCCAGTCTATGTTTTTCATGAACTGCGAGAAAGGGATAGAAGGAAGATATTGCCCTTCAAAAAAATCACTTTTGTGGTTGTTCTCCACTGTTCTTGGCTGGGACGGGAGGTGCTACGTCGGTTTCGTATTCGACGGGAGTGGAGGGTTTGTCAACGGGTGGTTCAGTAGGGGTAGTAGTGGTAGTAGTGGCGGCTGCGGTGGCTGGTTTGATTGTCTCAGCAGTTCCGTCGGTTTCACCAGCCCTTGTAGTCTCCTCTGGTGCTTCTGTTTCCTGAGGTTCCTCCACTGCCCGGGGTTCCTCAGCTACCTTAGATCCCTCTGGTGCTTTAGATCCCTCTGGTGCCTTGGATTCCTCTGGCGCCTTAGATCCCTCCGTTTCTTCCCCCACTTGTGCCGGTTCCTCCTCGGGCGCCCCGGTTGCCACAGCGGCGCCAACATCGCCAGATTCAACCCCCTCGAGCTCTGGTTGAATGAGTTGACCATTCAAGCCAATTGCCATCCCTTTGGCAGCCAACTTCACACCCTTCCCACCATATTCCTCGGGAATGGTTTCCGAGTTCAACTCACTGGCAAGGGAAGTACCATAGGTAAGCATATACAATTTCTTGAAGGTGTCCTTATTGATTATCATCTTCATAGCAGTGAACATCCAACCCATAAGAAGAGGCACGTTGACAAAAAATTTCTTGTCCAGACACTCAGGGTAATGGTTCTGAAAAACATCGATAGCCTTCTTAGACGCTGCCCTGATCGCAGGGGGGCCTCTGAAGAAAGAGACCTGGAGGTAGTCGTGAATTTGGAAGGCCTTGTAAGGATCGGGCCCATTCTCAGGAATGGGAGTGTTGACCAGGCCAAGCTCCAGAAGGTCGATAGTACGCTCCATAAGAGTTACACGCCAACGGATGAATCTAAAACTGAAGGTTAACAATTGCCCACATTCACGAGACAAAGAAACGAGGGGAAAACGCACTCATCAACATCCCCAAATGTCTCATCAAAGTTCTCCACAGCACCGTAAATATTCCAGGTAACAACCACCTCCTGGTCACTCTTCTCAATCTTCTCCTTCGTAATCCACCCCAATCCTGCAAACTTCTTCTGATCCCAAGTGCCAATCACCTTTCCGTCAGCATCGAAATAGCCCCTGCGCCATTTGATCGTCTCAACGAATTGTTTCTCGGCAGCACCGACATCATTCTTATTCCCGCGGAGGAACTTTTGGAGAATGAGCCTTGTGTGAAAATCCTCCCTATCGGTAGAGAGCGTTACACCCCACATCTTGGTAGGGGTATCGGATTCTTCGAGTACCGGGATAATGCGAGTGTGTAGTTCGGCCAAGGCCGCTGGAGTCGTGCTCTCGTTAGACATTTTTTTGCTCTGACTGGACGAATTAATTAGCTTATCCAGAACAGATTTGGTAGAAAGGAAATAGGCAGAAACATACCTTTATCCGTAGATATTCTCGGTCGTAGGTAGATAGAGTCGAGAGGTGGGAAGGTATGGTAGGTGGAAGGAGGAAAAGGGGAAAAGCAGCGGGAGTTGAAGTATTGAAGGAGTTGAAGGATTGAGGGATGATGAGGACGTTCCTCCCTCCTAGTGTGCCGACCTGGTGGTGGACTGGTCTCTCAAGTCTTGTATGCACGAGTAGTCTCAGGGACGGGCCAACTTGTTAAGCGAAAGTCCAGGGGTTAATGAAGGGTTAGCTTAGGTTACCCTGGATTAACGGTATCGTACTACGGTACGGTAGTTGACACAAACCCTTGCAATAGTTGATGCACACAGCTGCCGAGCCATGACCAGCAGCAAGCTCCTTATCAATCTATCCGACGCCCTCATCATACCTCATCGTACCGGTAGACATCACAGCCACTGTACCTTGAATTTGGTCAACTTCAAAACACAACCCGATCCCCTTTCACTAGAGCAACCTCTTTCCATCACCTGGCGGAAATTTAAAAGAAAAAAGTATGATACACCCAAGCCGCAAGGGGCCGCGGCAATGGTCAACTATTATAGTAAAACGCAAACTTGCAAACTGACAAACCCGGGGATTCGATCGTAAACTCCTTCAGCCATGGTACCCGTAGAGCTTTTAAGGAGGAAAAACAATGTAAATCCCGGAATTTATTATTCGAGAGCCACCGCACTTGTTTGATTGACCCCAGCACCGGAAAGACACAGCTTCCCAAAACTAACCCCAATGCGAAATCGCTAAATATCGAATCTTATAAACTCTATGCTGCAGTGGATAAAGAAGAGCCAACAAGCCCCGAGCAATCAAAGGATAACAGACTGTACTATACTCCATCCCATGATATCAATCTATACCCTGGAATACCAAATAAATAAAATGGGAAATGCAACCATAGTCACAAGAGATAAGTAGAAACAGAAGACAATTACAATGATAAAACTTATACAACCCCCATTTGCTGGAGACACAGAGCCCTCCAGCAAACAAGTATAAACCGAATCTCTACAAACAAAACTCCTTGCAAGAGAGAAACAAAAAAGAAAAAAAATAACCAACACCAGCTCAATTAAACCCCAGTCTAGCAACTCTCTCCGCAACACCTTCCTCGACGCTCCCTCTCAGCATACGCACCGCGTCGCTGCTGGCCAATCCGACTCCTCCACTAGTCCCTAGGATTCCTGAACCGCTAGGCTCCTCGCCGGGGGAGGCAAGTACGGCAACCCTCGCAACTTCTGCTGGACATGGCGTTTTGTGAGTCCGCGCAGTGCTCTGAGCAGTCGCAGCGGGGGGGGTTAAGAGCGTAGATATTTTCTCAGTCTGAGCGGGCTCGTCCTCGTCGTCCGAAACCAAGAATGCCCTGTCAGACCATTGCGCGGAGGATTCTGTAGAGCTGCGATTAAGTCCCTTGATTGGACTTACGCCACCGACTTCTAGGTCTTCATCTCCAGCAACATCCGCTTGATCCTGATGGGTTTCGAGGATATCATCTGTGGCTGCAGCGTGGGATGCACCGAAGTGGGTTTCGGTAAGATGTTGGATGACTGGCCATCCGTAGGCATTCGCGAACATCCTTCGGACAACGAGGTTATTGTGAGCATCTGGCTCAAGCCTCACAAGTACCTTCCGCCAGCTTAGTCCCGCATGGTACGCTCTAGAGATTTTCTCTTCCACTTTCATAGGGTTGGATTGGCTTGGTGGTGGGATGTCAGCCGCAGAGTATATCCTATCATGGAAGATCGCGCGAGGCCGGGAATGCGGGTCCAATATAAAAGCAGGGCTCGGTAGAGGTGGGTTCAACACATCCCCGGCAGCTTCAAGAATTGAGGTTCTCGGGGGTGCAAGAAGATTAGGCGGGACGGGCAACCCAGGAGAAGGCGGAGATGGTGGTTCTGGTGAAGTGGAGCTTGGCCTCACGCCAGATCCCAAGTCGATAGTTTGACTCCGACGATAAATCTTGGGGGCATCCTTTTCTTTGCCCTTACGTTTGGCTGCCTGAGGCCGAAAGAGAGTGAGAAAGGAAGTGAACGGATTCGGTGCGGAGCCGGTGGTAGCAGAGCTCCCGCTAGAGTCTTGACTATCTGCTGACATTACACTCTCCATTTCTCTCCTCGTAGGCTCCCCCGTCTTAGGCGCCTCGGCGACACGGGTTTCTTCGACCTCCTCTTCCAACCTACTGCGAGTACCATTATTGAACCAGGATATCGTGGGACTGCTACCAGCTGAAGGCCCTGCACCATACACACTTGCCCTAAGGCCAACCCCCCGTCCTGTCCCACCCGTCAACTGTCCCCACCCCCATCCGACAAGTCCACCCACCGATCCGTTCTCCCTACGGGCCTTTTCAACTTTACCGAGTCCCTTCCAATCCAAGAATAGCAGACAGCTAGTTCTTAACGGAACAATCCCGTCATTAACCACATTTGCATAGACTGTCCGATTCCTGAACATCCTCAAAACATCATGGGCTGGTCCCGCCGGAAGTATTCGCAGTAACGGCTTGCTAGTATCTGCTTCATTAGAGTTGGACGGTTTGGCAAATACGGGTAATGGAAATGGTGCACGCCATGTGAGCCCCAGGTCTTGTCCTGTGCGTCCCACGAGACCAAAATCCAGGGCAAACTTGACATAGATGGGGTTCTCATTTGAAAGACCCAAGAACGGGGTTGCCAGGGCGACAAAATTCATAGGTTTGTGCAAGGTGAAGAAGTCGGGTGCATGAGCATGGATGTATGCTATCGCATATGTCTGAATAAGGCCCCCGAGCGAATGCCCGATAAAAGAGATACTGGTAATTTCATACGCTGGAATGTCTTCTGAGGTCGGAAAGGGTTGGGTAGCTAGATGGGGGTGATGATGTGGTTTTCGAGGTTTCTGTAGTTTATGAGGAATGGGCGATGGAGGGGGGCTGCTGGGGTTCACCAGGTTAAGCACATACTTCGCCAGCCTCCGGCCCAGAAACTTTATCCCCCTTTCCGTCCGACAGACGTTCCCGTGAAATCCCCGCACAATGACCATCTCCCTATCATCCTCATTGTACTCCGTGCCTTCCCTCACCGCTTTCTCCTTTGCAGCGATCTCCCCCTTTCGGTACTCTTCGTCGATGGCCTCTTTCACAAACAGCATATCCGCTCCTGTATTGCTGTGAAGCCCATGGGTAACGATTACCAAGTGCACCTTCTTGGTCTTTCGTTTCCGTTTCTTCTCCCTGCTCCGTTCCAGTTCTTCATCCTGCTCCTCAGGGTCTAGCTCACTCTGAACCCCGTCCTCGTCGCCCCAGCTCGGGAAAGCGGGAATATTCCACAAATCTCTCGTGCCTTGCAATCTCACATGCAAGGCTTTATGCAATACTCCGCTATCACCGCTACCCGCAGATGCAGGCCTCGGCGAAGCGCTCCCGGACCCAAACCCATACCCAGTGTTCAAGCAACTCTCGTCCTCGCCGAGAAGGACCTCAAAGTTTACACTCGCGTTGACAGAGAAAATGACCTGAGAAACCACCTCCACTATCCACGTCACGCTCTTCCGTCTCTTGGCATCGTAACCGACCCCCTGCTGTTCCCCATCCGACCCAACAACGTCTGTATCGCGATTCGGCGATCGCGATGCATCTTCTATCAACTCTGCCGGCAGCGGGAGTGTAGCGTAAAAACTAGCCCCGGCTTTCAAGTGCGGATCAAACCTACCACACTTCATTAGCCCATGTCTCTCCCTCCGTTTGGGTCAAAACAAACTCCGGAATTCCCCCTTCACCAACACCCCCCTCCGAAATCCTGTCCGCTTCGCCCAGCAACTCCCCATCCCGACCCTGAGTTCCGGGAGTCCTTGACGGCCATGGTCGGAACTCCTTTCGCCGCACGGATACGTAGAGAGTGTAAGGTCCATGTAAATAGGCCGCACGGAATGGTATAGGAGCGGTGTTCTTGATGCGCAGATAAAGAGCAGTGGGAGGAGGCCCTGGTTGATCAATACGGGGAGCATATGTCAAGGTGTAGCGATGAACGTCACCAACTCTACTTATGTTAGAGGTGTATAAGAGAAGCATGATGACTGTGTGTGGTTTCCGCTCATGCACGCGCAAGGGACACTGCCGCAGGTACAGTAATAAATAGGTAAGTACCGCTGGTTGGATCAGGGGCAGTGGCAAAGGAGAGGCGGGTCGAGATTCCGAGCCGCACACCAGGGAAATGCTTGATTTCTCTCTGGTAGGGTAGGGAAGGCGAGGGAGGAAAGAACTTGAGGGAAGGAGGCAAAGAAGGAGTTCTCTTCCAAAGATGTTGGCTCATCCCGCCGTGCGGAGGCTCTGCAGAAATCTGGTTGACTAACCCAGTGAGGCAACTTTGAATAACTCGGTTCGTACTCGTATTTCGCCCAGACTCTTCTTCCTCTGCCTTGATGTGTGAGGCGTAGAAAAAAGGTGCAAACGACGGCGTGTCCTTCTTTCATCTGATAAGATGAAATCCTCGCATTGGTTGAAACAATAGCCCTCATGCCAGTTTTACAATAGGTCATTCGGGGGGCCGCCGCCAGAGGAACAAGTCACAGGTTATTGCTCATTATCCCATCGAGAGATGGCGGAGGCTAAAAATTTTGTCAGTCAAGCCGAGATATGGGAGACTCTTTTTTTCGGTGAGGCACCAAGTCCAATCGTAGCCCGAGCTGCAACGGGCAAAATGCTCCAGTTAGGCCTCAGCTACTGTACTGTACGAGTACTGTACTGTATGTGGCCTGCTCGCTCGGCTGTCATGCAGTTAATAAATCGGCCCCCATTCCCGGCACGGGAGTTCCCGACCTCCTGCAACTATGTACGAGTACTCGTACTCGAGTGCTACAGAACCCAACAAATTCGACCCCTCTGAAGTGCAAAACCAGAGAACTCATTCCTCCTGGAGATCTGCATGTGAAAAGTGCAAGCGTGAAACTTTGGGACGATCCCCGATACATTATTCCTGAATCCTGATCTTGTCCCCTCAACTTCCACCAGTGCCCCCTGGGTAACATCCAGCTCAGCAGGCGCTCGGCGTGCACAAACATGGTCGTACAGAGTCAAATAAAATAAAATCTCCTAAACGAGGGACGCCGGTTTGTCCCCAAGAAAACAGCATCTGTGATAACAGAATACCCACGACCTGTGGAACGGTAGCTGAATCTGAAATATGTGCCCTGAAGGTCGATGTGGGACCATCCAATGACCGAAATGCAGAAGTTTGGAAAATCCAGGCCTGCAGGAAGTCATCCATTCACGCTCCTTAACGTTAGTATTTGATAAATTGAGCGATATTCTGCTTTGCTGGGATATTAGGGCGCTGAACTGCTTAGAACTCTACCCGGAATCTGCCCACAAAACCGACCCACTCAGTAACAAGAAGAACTAAGCGATTCCAAGGAGTACACAGCACAACAAGAGGTCAAGTTAGAAATCACCACCGAACCGAGTGAGTTTTCGTGAATCAACCTTTTTCAAACCACCTTACAATCTCCCGGTATGTACGAGATATAGACTATATATCTATATATATATTACCATTAAACCGCCAGGCGGGTATATCAAAAAGACGTCGCTGATCCCACTACAAAGTTGCACATCTGCCAGACGCAAATTTCAAGAAAAATAGCGGGCGGGCGAGGAGCGATGGAACGAATGGTATGGGATGACTTTTCCTTCCGGGAAACGGTCGTGAGGACCCCGCACACTTGGGGCCCTGCTGGTACGATAACCCTTTTGGCATTGGATTAAAGCCAATTTTATCCGGGAAAAGGTATATCTGAGGATTGAGGGTGTACCGTAATAACATCAAGCCCCACTGAGACTCGCCAAATCTTTTTGCAGAATCTCGGGATATTGGAAGGGAATACTCCTGGTGCCTTGATTAAATATGTATATTATTATTATAATATTATATATTCGTAGTATAGTAAACCTGCAGTGTAGCGCGTTAAATAGCCCCCACCCCCTGTTTCCCATCTTTCCTGTTCCTGTAAAGCTTTGGTCAACAGCATTAAAAACTATTGGGAGCCCATCATATCCTACCCACCTCAATCCGCGACGGGAACGGGTTTATAAGCCATAGTCCGTCTTTTTTTTCTTTTTCTTTCTTGGGTCCGGACGCCCTGCGTGGTGCGGTGAACTCCAAAAAACTAACCTCGGCCAAGGTGGTCCCCAAAATCCTTATTCCTGGGTACAATATGATAGTAGAATGCGTGTTTCCAAAACCGTGGACCTCGAGCTCCCTGCCCGGTTGGTCCGTTACACATTCGTTCATCTTTCGGAACGGATATATGGGGTCACAAAACTTCGCTCACACGTCCTACACCGTCCTCCGTGTTGAAAGGGAATCGTCAAGTGGGAGCGAGTGGTATCACAAGATCTAAAGGCGAGCAGTTGCGAAAAGGAAACGGCCAACTTGTATTGCTTATTGAACGTGGAGAAGAGAATTAAGAGAAAGAGGAAGGAAAAGAAAGAAGAAAGAAAAGAAGGGGAGGGTACTATAGCTATTGAGAGGGGACAGGGGATGACGCAAACGGTCACGAGGTGTCACTCGTGACCGCAGCAACAGCGAATATAAGAGCACGTCCACGACTGCAATTTCCAACACTCCGCTATCCCGCATCTTCTCCAGCTATTTCCCCGCCATCATACGTATCATAGTCCTACTTACCCTTGGATATCGTTCTCACTTCTTACCCCGGGCAAGGGAGAGAGAGAGAGAGAGAGAGATAGGAAAGATCAGAGGTATGATAAAGCCACCACCATGAGCAAGAGGGACAAAAAACGCCAGCTGCCCAAGTCTCCAGGCAGTTCTGGCTTGCCAATCTGGTAACTGAGTTACCCTTGGGGGAACTAAAAGTGTTATATCGTACGTCCGGTCCATCTAATGGCGTTTATTACTTCACCGCCATAAAACCTAGAATGGTAGAGAATGGCGCTAACTTGGGACGTCCAGAATTCTCTCCCGTTGGGTTGATGGGAGAGGAAAAAAAGAAAAAAGAATAAAGAAAAAAAACGCAACCCTGATGCGGTGAGAGACGAGCACTTTCACGATCACAACCACACTTTCCAAGCTAGTGTTATCATACATATGATACTATCATAGATCCCCAGACCATGGAGGTGTAGTTTTCGCAGGGACTCCTCGGTATAAACAAACTACCTAGGAAGGAAGGATAAACCCCCTACGATAAAAGACCTAGGGTGGTTTAATGGTGGTAAGTATGATAAAACGGCCAAATCAACACATAAGCAAACACAACCCATCACTCGCGCTCGGTGGATTTCTTTCTCGCCAAGAAAGCCCCCCAGTCTGATATCGTATAGTATCATAATGTCGCGACGAGGAGAACCGTAGACAATCCCGACAAGATTGCTAGCATCGGAATGTGAAATGCAGAAAACCCTACTTCTATCGAATAATCATCGCATCCAGCTGATGCCATAATACTCATTAATTTTCTATGACTTCATGTATCGATACCATGGGAACCTATACCCAAAATGTCTTCCGTCACATCGATCCCTCCTATCCTCGTGAGACCGCCAGTGCCCAACGCTGGCGCAACCTATCGGGCCCGAAAAAGGTCGAAAGCGTGGTGAGTGGAATTCCCGGTGTCGGAGGCACATTCCCCCTCCCCTCCTCCTGGTCTCCCTGCAACCGCGTTGACTGAAGATAGAACAATTCCGAGGCCGATTCAGTAACGCGGTCGACGTATCCACGCATGACGACGTAGAAGGGCAAGCACGAAACCTGGAGGATATCGAGAAGGGGCGAGATGAAGTGCGCTCGGGTAGAATTGCGAATGATGGGAGAGCTGATAAGGTTAGTCCGGTAATCCGGGAGCAGGACGGGGGT
>QFET01012633.1:0-12383 GCA_003316355.1 Tuber calosporum
AGCCCAGAGCTCTTAAACTGCTCCTCTGGGCCCTTGTGGGAGTTATGTGCCTAACATTCACAGCCTGGGATACTCTTGGATGCTGAGAGGAATTGTTGGAGAACCTTGGTTGATTTCGCTGAGTGTTGTTCTGGGGGCGCTTGGGTGCTTGTTGGGAAGCTGCATTGGATGTTGCATTTCCTTGACGATTTCCATAAAGTTCTGTACAGTGGGCAATTGTATCTCGCTTTTCCGCTATCTCCACTAGCTGGTCAAAGGAGGTATCTGTAGTGATATGTGGTTTCACTTCTCGCTTGAGTTTGATGTCCATGGCATGTAGGAGTTCTGCTTCGCTGAATAGTCCGAAATTGTTCCTGGGGGGAGACTGTCTCTCAAGGTTTCAAGTCGGATTACAGTATCGGTAATCTATGCTGTTTTTCCGCCTGTAGTTTGCTTGACTTGTAGCCACTTTTCATAGACGGTATCAGTGGATCCGGAAGGAAAGAAGTAGGCCTCGAATATCTGTTTGAGTCCAGCAACTGTGTTGTCTCCTTGGGAAACTTGATGTTGGGTAAATTTATCGCGGGCTTTCTCTCTGCAATAGGCTCCATAGTATTGCAGGGCTTCAGGGGCATCGTCAGTTATGCCAAAGCTGGCAATATATTGATGGACTGTGTTGAACCATGAGTTGATTCTCAATGGGTCTCGATCTTTTCCCTCTCCTGTGAATGTAAATGGTGCTGGCCATTTAGGACGATTATTTCCCTCTGGGGGGACTGATATGGGGATGGGTGCAGGGCTTGAATTGCTTGGTGGACTTGGTGGACTAGGTGGACTTGGTGGACTAGGTAAATTAGCTTGTGCAGGGCTTGGTTCTCAGGGTTCTCTTAGTAGACTGGGTGGTCTAGGTGGCGAAGCTGGGGGTGCTGGTCCTTGAGCGTCCTCTGGACCGGAATCTGATTCTGATTCTGAGCTTGGTTCTTTCTTGTATTGGACTTCTTGGTGGAGCTGTTCTTGAACTTGTTCTTAGACTTGGGCTTGGTCTTAGACTTTGTCTGGAGCTTTGGCTTGGTCGTGGTCTTGGGCTTGGTCTTGGTCTTCTTCTTCGCTGCTGCTACTATCTACTGAAGATAGTTCTGAGTTCTCAGATGGTGGTGCAGGTGGGGGTACTGGCGCTTGACTTTGGGGTCCTGAGGAGGATGCTACCGATCCTCTAGTGAAGGGCCGTCTGGCATCTCTTGGAAGCGAAATGGTTGCTAGCTTGGGTGAGTAAGTCTTGCCAGGAGTCTGCTCAAGGCCTTCTTGGAAACAGGGAGGTGTACTAGTACTGCAGGGTCAAGGTAGGCGAAGGCTGCTCAGTCCTCTGCCGAAGATCAAAGGTATACTTGAGTCTAGGTCAAAAACTGTAACCTACTCCCAAGTATCACGAGAATCCCAAAGGGACTCTGAAGATACTAGTAGTATAGGGGGAGAAGCATCGATGGAAAGGTCTTCAATAGACAAGGTAAAAGGTATGGAACTGATAGAGTGACCGTTCAACTTGTAGTATTAAAGATGATAGTCTAGTGAGGCTTGAGAGTCCGAATCCTTAAGGGATTGCAGGCTCTTTAAATACAAAAGATTGTAGCTAGGAAAACTAAACAAAAGCGCAAACATCCTGTCCAACAACATGCTTACAGAGGGAGCATAACAAGGTAACCTTATTCCGAAAACAGAGGGTTAAAAGCGACAGGATGGAGCTAACAAAACAAGTAATGGAATCCAAACAGGAAGGAACAAGAGATCGCTACTGCTATACCAATCCAGTAGGTATAGCAGGAGGATAGCGATACCCAAATGGGTAGAAGCAAGGAGGCGTAGTGATAAGCGAAACAAGGATAGAATAACCTGTTAGGAAGTCATAACCAAGTAGGAAGGGACAACCTTATAGCAGCGCTTATCATGTATAAACCCAAATAGGTAATAACCAACATCAACTCAGTGGTAATAGTAGAAACATAATAGGATTCCGTTACAGCTAGTAAGAGGTTAGTTTGTTTTACAATTAGTGTCTTGTATTATTTGATACTTAGTCTATTTTAAGATTAGTTTCAAGTACCGTTTGATACTAAGTTTATTTTATATTACGATATCATGTATCAGGCTGATACCAGATATATTTTATGTTTTATTTTATATATTGGGATGATACATATTTTGTTTGCAATACTGTTTAGGTGCATGATGTATTCGTTTTGTTGGCAGACTTGACAAGCGCAGCTTGGTTATATTGGTTGATTGGAAATCAAAGGGAAGTATATTGCAAACTTTGGAAATATGATATCATGTATTTAAGAATGGCCCTTAGTACCATAGACAAGGCAGACTTTGACAGACAGTGTTTTCAATATACTTGATTGAGCAGTTAATTCTTCTCAGTTCGCATGAAACCAAAGCTAGAGAGTATAGGACTTAGTGAGGCTGGTGATATAGTAATGGATGACAGTTAAACAACTTATTGAGATCTCTGCAAGTAATACTTGCTTGAAGCCTAGAGAGTTTAGAATCTGAGTTACTATCGTTATACTACATTGAGACGCATTCCTCTTGGTGCCTGATATACTTAGGGAAGTGTTACATTTCATCTCCTTCACAGTGTACCATGAATTCGACTCAGTTGTTATCTAGGCGATAATCAAGTATCTCCTCTGCTTGCTATTCTTCTGCATTGTTGATAGGTTCAAGGGCTGGCCGATCTATCCTCCTGGATGTAAATCTATTGGGATCATTCTCATGATATTCTTTGAGGTACGAGATGTGAAATTATAACTTCTGACACTCCATTCTCTTAGGTATTTCTAGCATGTAGTTATCACTACTAGGGTTATACTCTAGATCTTAAAGGATCCAATCTAGCATGGCTGTAGCTTCTTGTATCGTCCAGGGATGGTGAAGTAAGGGCTTCCTCTAACAAGAACTCTGGTGCTAATAATGAATGGTCTTCCATAGGGGTTTCTCTTCTTATCTGCATATACTGTCTGCTGGAATGTGGCATGCTTTCTGGCCATATCAACTTGCCTCCAGATATCTTTAGGGGTATTCAAGAGCTCGTCCACTGCTGAGAGTTTGCTGGCGGTTCTGAGCACAGGATTAAATAGCTTTTTAGGGCATCCATTGAGTGCTTGATATGGAGATAATCTAGAGAATTAATATGGGGAACCATTCATGGTTGCCGCTATAGCTGGGATACCATTAGACCAGTTGTTCTGTCTTTTGTTGATAAAATTCCTTATAGTGTATTTAAGGGGATGAATCCGGAGCTCTATTTTGCCATTAGTTTGGTGGTAGTATTGAGTTAATATCTAGACCTGGATTCTCATTGACTTCATGATCTGAAACCAGAACTTAGAGGTAAAGCAGGAGTCTTGATCAAGTAGTACGCTTAGAGGATGTCCATGAACATCAAATATTCTCTTTTAGAGCTGGCTGAATAGCTTTCCCTAGTTGGAAGAGTCCTGTAGTAGTATATGGTGAGTGTATGAGGTAAAGCGATCAATAATAATAATGATAGTTATATAGTTTTGGATTTGTTGACGGGGCTAGCAAAATCGATGACCAGGGATTGGTAGACTTCGTCATGGGCTAGAAGGGGTAGAGATCTACCTGCTGGAAGGGTAGTTGGCCTATTATTAATCTGTGATTGATAATTAGAGCAGCAGTAGGCAATAAGATCCTGGCGCATCTGGAGCTACTAAAAGAAACCAGTGGTGTCCTAGTAGGATTGTGAGCTGAGAAATGTCCTCGGCCTTCATGAACTATGTTATGAATGAAATCTTGAAGGGAGACTCCCCTCTCTAAGGGTCTCATAGTGATATAGATGGTAGAATAGCCTTTGGTAATATCAGCTGTGAGGAGGCATTCCTGGATTGAATAGCATTGTTTGTTATTAGTATGCAGGACTCACTGGAAAAGAGGGTCATTCAGGAGAGCATTTTCCCAAGTAGGATCAGTCGAGGGTATCAAGGAAGGTCTCGCCCTTATCAGTTTCTGCTGTATTCCAGAAAGCCTCTGGATCACTCTAGAGAGGTCCAGAAGCTGGTATAGTTGGTGAAGCCTAGGGTGGAGAGGCTGGAGTCAATATATCTGCAAGTCTGATGTATTAGTTTGCTGGAGAGTGTAGGAACATGGAGTTATCGTTTGATGGAGGTGGACTGCTGTTCATAGAGGTAGCAGAGGTTACTTTCTCATTCTTTGCATGCTTTCACTTTTAAGGGTCCTTAGGGAATTATCTATTGGCTTCCTTGCTGTAACGGACTCCTACTATGTTTCCACTATTACTACTGACTTGATGTTGGTTATTACATATTTGGGGTTATACCTGATATGCACTACTATTTGGTTATCCCTTCCTACTTGGTTATGATTTCCTAACTGGTTATTCTTTTTTTATTTCGGGTAAGATTAGCCCCTCCCTGCTTCTACCCATATGGGTATCACTATCCTCCTGCTATACCTACTGGATTTGCATAGTATTAGAGATATCTTGTTCCTTCTTATTTGGATTCCATTACTTATTTTGTTAGCTCCTTCATGTCGCTTTTAATACTGTATTAGCAGAATATAGTTACCTAGTTATGCAGACTCTCTTAGCACATTGGTAGACTGGATGTTTTGCACTTATGTTAAAGTTTTCCTAGCTACAATCTTTTGTATTTAAAGAGCCTGCAATCCCTTTAGGATTCAGACTCTCAAGCCCCACAGGATTATAATCTTTAATACTATATATTGAATGGTCAGTCTTTTTGTTCCTTACCTTTTACCTTGTCTATTGAAGACCTATCTTTCGACACTTCTACTCCTATCGTAATGTGTATCATCAGAGTACCTTTGGGATTCTCGAGATACTTGGTAGTAGGTTAAATTTTTTTTTTGACCTAGACACAAGAATACCTTTGATCTTTGGCAGAGGACTGATGACCCTTCGCCTACCTTGACTCTGCAGTACTAGTATACCTCTCTGTTTCCAAGAAGACCTTGAGCGGACTCCTGTCGAGACCAGCTTACCCCAAGTAGAAACCATGTAGCTTCCAGGAGATACCAGAAGCCACTGCACTAGAGGATCAGTAGCATCCTCCTCTGGACCACAAAGTCAAGCGCCAGTAACAACACCTGCACCACTATGTGACGATTCAGAACTAGCTTCAGTTGATAGCAGCAGCAGCAGCGAAGAAGAGGACCAAGACTAAGTCCAAGCTCCATACCAAGCCCAAGACCAAGACCAAGCCCAAGAACAAGAACAGGTCCAAGAACAGCTCCACTAAAAGTCCAAACCAAGAAAGACCCCAGCTCAGAATCAGAATCAATTTCCAGTACGGAGAAGGCTAGAGGACCAGCTCGCCCAGCTTCGCCAACTAGACCACCTATCCTATCAAGAGAACCAAGAGAACCAACCCTTGCAGCTCGTGATTTACCTAGTCTACCAATACCACCTAGTCTACCAAGTCAACAAAGTAATCCAACCCTATACCAATCGCCATGTTAGTTCCCACAGAGGCAAATAATCATCCTCTATGGTTTGCACCAAGTACTATCATAGGAGAAGGTAAAGATCAAGACCCTTGTGGAATCAATTCATAGTTCAACAGACTCTATTGATACATCACCAGCTTTGGAATAACTGACGATGCCCATGAAGCCCTGCAATACTAGGGAGCCTAATGCAGAGAGAAAGCATTCGATAAATTCACCCTATATGAAGCATCCTATGGAGACCACACTGTTGCAGGACTCAAAGATAACTTCTAGGCCTACTTCCTTCCTTCAACATCTACAGATACCATCTTGGAATAATGGCTGCAAGTCAAGCAAACTACCAGTGGAAAAACAGCACAAATTACTGACACTGTAATCAGACTTGAAGCCTTGAGAGACAGTCTCCGCCCAAGAGAAATTTTGGACTATTCATCAAAGCAGAGACTCCTAAATGCCATGAATATCAAGCTGAAGCGAGAAGTGAAGCCACATATCACTTTAGACACCTCCTTTGACCAGCTGGTGGACATCGCAGAAACAAGAAATGCAATTGCCCACTCTACAGGACTCAATGGAAACCAAAATCGTCAAAGCAATTTAACCTCTAATGCAGTTTTCCAACAAGCACACAAGCGCCCCCGGAACAGCATCCAGCAAAATCAACCAAGGTTCTCTAATAATATCTCTCAGCATACAAGAGATTCCCCGGTTGATTACAATCGGCACAGGAGAGACAATGACTGTTACTATTGTGGAAAATATGGTCACTACTCCAATAACTGGTTTGAAAAGAAGAAGCATAGGAGCATACAGCAGCGAGGAAGTGGAGCCCCTGGCGGATCAAGGATACCACAGAATTTTCGAAGAATATACCATACCCAGGAAGACAATCCCCAGATGAAGGAATCAGTCAAAATTACATCCAACCATGCAGGACCATATGGAACTCAATCCTAAGCCCTTGAAGCATACATCACAGTCAATGGTCACAGAGGAAAGGTACTATTCGATACACGAAGTACAGGAGACAACCTGATATCTGGGAAGTTTGTCACTACCCACCAAATCCCTACTAGTGACCTCGAGACTCCTATCAACCTGAAGATAGCAGTTAGAGGATCACGCTCAGCAATCAACTATGTGGCAAGACCCATCATACAAATTGACAAGGAAAGCGACAATATCTCTGAAGTCCTAGTTTGTTCTCTCGACAAGTATGATATCTTCCTAGGAATGGCTTACCTTACTGTACACTATGGTGTAATAGATTGCAGAAAATCTATCATCGCCTTCCCTGACCAAGGAATTACCCTGACCAGCAAGAAAGCAACTCATGCTCTATTTTCAGCCATGAATGAACCCGATGCCCCTGACATCATTTCAAAGTTTTCTATAGTATTCCCTGGCAAGAAAACTGCAGAATTACGACCCTTGAGCAATGTCAACCACCATATATAGCTGAAAGAGCCAATTTCAGACCATAATTGTGACTCTTCACATGATCTGATAAGATCATGGCAGTATACGGAGCCCTAATCGAAAACTGGAAAGTAAAAGGAATCATTTATTCAAGCAAGGCATACAGCCCTGTCAACATATTCTCAAAGTTGAAATATAATGGTGAAATCTAACAGCTTGCAGACCTTATACCCAGGAATGATATTGTTGAAAATTTCTATTTATTTCCTTTGGGTTTATCATTGATAATATAGGATATTCTCTACGTTGGCTGTGTTTCGGTTAACCAGTACACCACTTACATTACTACAGTTTAGACATATAATTCCCTATATTTTATGATATTGTTTAGGATATAAAAGTTAATTCTTTTATGTGTTTTCTTATCTGGTGTTAGGGATTTCATAGTTGTTTATAC
The DNA here is from genome assembly GCA_003316355.1 of Tuber calosporum. Lineage (NCBI taxonomy): Eukaryota > Fungi > Ascomycota > Pezizomycetes > Pezizales > Tuberaceae > Tuber > Tuber calosporum. The sequence continues at coordinate 7,367 of QFET01012633.1, forward strand.
ATCTCTTATACATCATTGTTGATCATATAGATTATGTTTTCTTACCAATAATTTCCTCACACCATTTTAGATTTACACATATTTTATTGGGATTTCCTTGGTTGGATTTCAGGGTTAAACATTGTTCGCACTTATGTTTCTTACTATGTTTCACTTTATTCTTCTCACTTTCATGGCAGATGCACTCTTGGGTAAATAGGGCAGTTACCACTCACATCGCTTAGAAGAAATTGTTGAAATTCTTCAATTCGTTTCATATGTATATTTCCTACAGTAATATTGTTTATGTCTTTGCTTGGTTATTTCTAGTTTACTAAAGAAATCTACGGACATTACTACAGGTAGGGTATATCATATTCTCGGTTATATTTCATGATAATGTTTGTAGATTAATGCATATATTTATTATGTTATGTGCGGGATTTCTCAGTTATCTTTCCATGTATAGTGACCTTTTACTGGTCATGTATCATGTATTATCATTCCGTTTACTTCGTGCACACCACTTCAGATTATGCAGATATTATTAGGATTTCCTTGGTAGTTTTTCAGGGTCAAACATGTTCGCACTTATGTTTCTTACAAGGTTTTCGCTATTTTGTTACTGATTACAAGGAGGATACGCACCTGTATAAATAGCTGGTTGCCACCTACCTTGTTTTAGGTAATTAAGGACAAGAACCACTACCAATCTACCTTCATACTACAATACTCCTCACACAAGCGTGCACATAGTACACTCTTAATACTGAGTTGTATTTTCATACTCATGCAATAAGATTGTGCCAATACACATAATTTGGACAGATTATACCCCCGGTACATCCATAGCTATACGACTTATACTTACACACTATCCTCTTTCACCATGTACCAATTTCCTTCCGAAACGAAACAAACAACTTTCAACGAAATTTCCTTCGTGTAACATCGAAACATATCTTCGAAACGAAACACAAAATGAAAAATTGTTAGTGAAACAATTTGTTCTTGGCGAATCATTCTTGGCAAATCGATACGAAAAGTCTTGGCGCTCCTCCCTAAAGTCTGTGTTTTCCTCCCTTACTAAATCCGAGTTCTTACGGAAAGTGCAATTTTCTTGCTGCAACCACTTGCAAGTGCAAAGCAAAGTACCAGTACTTAGCAACCAAAGTGACTTTGCCTTTAGCAAGCAAAAATTGCCACGGCAGAAACTGTAGTTCCTCCTCCAGAAACTCCTGCACCAAATACCAGATCTTATGCCAACAACTCCAAACGTAGTTGGGCACCCAGTTACAAACTGAGCTCCATCCCAAAGCTCACAGGCCCTGATAACTACCGGACCTGGCGAGATATCTGTGAATATATTATTACTCTATATAATTGCTGGAACATAGTAACGGAAAAGGAAACTCTACAGGAGGAAGAAGAGGACGATGATGGAAATTATAACTCTGAGAGATTAGATGAATTTCGTGATCGATACCAATGGGCCTCGGCCTACTTCCTTGAAACGATTAACCCCCAATAGCTTATTTTGTTGGCCACCCACACAACACCTCCCGCCATCTGGAAAGCGTTCCAAGATACATTTGCTAGAGAAAACACAACTTCCTTCTTTGAACAATTCAAGGCTGTCTTCGATACTAAGTACGATACCTCTGTACCTATTGCAGACCATATCAACAAGTACGATAACCTCTGGAATCCAATACAACACCGTTGCTCCTCCACCTCTCCTGATGACTGATATGTTGTACCATTTGTATTCAAATCGGTATTCGAGTCACCCGAAGCCAAAGCAGCAGTTCTTCTCCGCTCCCTTCCCGAGTCAATGAGTAACATCGTCGACAACCTCCTAACCAAGGAGGACCTTACCTATGACCATGTCTACAACAAGTTGTTGGACTTGTGACCCTCGGTTTGCCCTGTGGACAACAAAGTGTTTAAAAGTGCTGAAGTCAAAGGAAAGGAAGGGAACCTCCCCGGAGACCTGCGGTCACATCCAAGGTATCTCCATACTGCAAAAAGCATTAACCCACTACTCGCACTGAGGGACATACCTGGAATGAGGGTAATAAACTCAAGGGTGACATCCAAAAGAACAAGGGAAAGAAAGCTGTTAGTTCAGCAAAGATCGGCAAAGAAGAAATATCTGAACCAGTTAGTACATCCACAACCCTCCTTTCTACGGAAAAGACTCCTCACCCGCGCACCTGGGTAATCGATGCAGACGCAAGCTCACACATGACAAGCAACCTAGACCTTCTTTAAAACTTTGAACCAAGTACAGGGACTGTTAAGTTAGGCGATGATTCAGTAATAGAATCATGTGGCTGAGGAACTGTCTAGCTCATGGCCAAAACTTCAAATGGTCATGTAGCCCCTGTATTCCTTAAACATGTTCTCCGGGTTCCGAAGTTAGGTCAAAGTAACTTCTTGTCATAGAGTGGTATTGTTTCTTTGGGGAATGATTTTTCTTTGCGTAGTAAAGGGGCGGATATGTTTGTATACAGGGAGAATAAAAGAGAAGGGATATGGGGAAAGCTTGACAGTCAAGATTATGTTGTGCAAGAAGAGAAAGTAGTGGCGAACAAGATGACTTACCAACAGTGGCATGAAGCAGTCGGACATCCTTCACTATCCTATCTCAAAAGTACCAACTACTCCGACAATCCAACTATCCCTAAAGTTCCACAAGACTGTCCCTGTGAAACCTGCATTACGTCCAAATCAACTAAATGCAAACCCGAATCTACAGATAAAAGATGTGAAAATCCCTATGATTTAATCCACTCTGATCTTAGTGGAAAATTCTCACCCCCTTCCTTCGGAAACTCCTGGTACTATATCACCTTTATTGATGATTGTACACGGTACACCTGTATTTACCCACTGAAAGCCAAATCCAATACTGTTAAACTATTCAACCAATTCATCAAAGAAAGCCACACACAGGACAACGCCACTATTAAGCGATTCAGGACCGATAATGGAGGAGAATATGTCCACAAAGATATGACAACCGGGTTTGAAAAACTGGGTATTATACATGACAAAATACCTCCTTACTCTCATGAATCTAAGGGCGTTGCCGAACGGTACAATAGGACCATTCTCACATCTACCCGCTCTAAGTTATCAGGTCTTACACCGCGTTTATGGGCCGAAGCAGTTACAACCGCTGTATACCTCCGGAACATACTCCCTAACTGATCTATAGGAAAACTAACACCCTATGATTCCCTCTACAACAAGAAGCCTTTAGTAAACCACCTACACCCCTACGGGACCAAATGCTTTGTCCATATACCTGAGGAGAGCAGTAAACCAAGAACAAAGTTAGAGCCCCGGGCCATAGAAGGATACCTTGTTGGATATACCTCCTCTGGCCAAATATACCGTATATATATACTATCATTGCACAAGATCCCAGAAACGCGTCAGCTCCACTGGACAACCAAGACTATACTACCTCTTGATCCCAAGGAACCTGCACCCTCATCTGAGACCTTTGCAACAGTCTACCCACCGTCCTACCAAAGAGCACCGGCACCCGATAAAACTCTACTACAGGAAGCAAATAACAAACCAGCCATTGAACAACATCCACCTCCACTATCTGAACATCCTGAAGATTATGACCATCGCCAAACTGCAGAAGAAACACCAGAACCTCCTGTTCAGGAAGTACAACTGGAAAATCCTGCTGAGATACGGACCAGATCTGGCAGAACTATTCGCCCACCACAATACTTGTGCAGAGATGTCACTGTACCATCTGACGAGGATCCTAAAACCTACACCCAAGCAGTGAACAGCTCACTTAAGGAACAATGGACCCGCGCAATGGACAAGGATATTAAGGCACATGAGAAAAGTGGTACTTTCGATGAAGTTGATAAACCTACAGGACGTAAGATTATTGACAGTAAATGGGTCTTTAAGACCAAGCGAAATGCTGATGGTACATTAGAAAGGTACCATGCAAGGGCTGTTGTCAAAGGATTCTCACAAGTACCAGGTTTTGACCTTAAGGATACTTTCGCTTCCCTCATCCGATATGAATCACTCCGCTTCCACCTTGCAATATGTGCTAAGAACAAATGGCGACCACGGCAATTCGATGTCAAATCTGCATTCCTTTATGGTGAGTTGAAAGAAGAAGTCTACATGCGACCGTTACCTGGGTTCGGTAATGGAGACAAAGTATGGCGACTTAACCGATCTCTCAATGGACTTAAGCAATCTGCGAATGAATGTGTAAACTACACCCAAGTATCTCGAGAATCCCAAAGGGACTCTGAAGATACTGTAAGGATAGGGGGAGAAGTGTCGATGGATAGGTCTTCAATAGACAAGGTAAAAGGTATGGAACTAATAGAGTGACCGTTCAACTTGTAGTATTAAAGATGATAGTCCTGTGAGGCTTGAGAGTCCGAATCCTTAAGGGATTGCAGGCTCTTTAAATACAAAAGATTGTAGCTAGGAAAACTGAACAAAAGCGCAAACATCCTGTCCAACAAACAGGCTAACACAGGCAGTATACCAAGGTAACCATAATCCGAAAACAGAGGGTTAAAAGCGACAGGATGGAGCTAACAAAACAAGTAATGGAATCCAAACTGGAAGGAACAAGAGATCGCTACTACTATACAAATCCAGTAGGTATAGCAGGAGGATAGCGATACCCCAATGGGTAGAAGCAAAGAGGGGTAGTGATAAGTGAAACAAGGAAGAATAACCAGTTAGGAAGTCATAACCAAGTAGGAAGGGAAAACCAAATAGTAACGCTTATCAGGTATAAACTCAAATAAGTAATAACCAACATCAAGTATGTAGTAATAGTAGAAACATAATAGGATTCCGTTACATTCCCCTTAAAAGAAATAAAATAAACAAACAAATAAGGAATATCCTAAAGGGCTTAATGACCAACCCGCCTTTGGAGCATTCCACTCAATTTCAAAACATATAACATAATCAGTAAACATATATCCATCACTGGTGTCAGGACCTTACACCTTTATAAGCCCCA
>QFET01012641.1:0-12647 GCA_003316355.1 Tuber calosporum
CTCCTCCTCATCCTCCTCATCCTCATCCTCCTCATCCTCATCCTCCTCATCCTCCTCCTCATCCTCCTCCTCCTCCTCTTCCTCATCCTCTTCCTCGGGCTCAACAGCGGCTTCATCCGCAACAGCACGCCTGGGTCCGTCAGCAGTACCATCACCAGCTTGACCCGCGGGCTGATATGTTGCAGCTCTATCGCCCAGTCCACCGCCGCCACCTGAGCCAGCAGAGAAGCTAGCCATAAAATCGAGCATGATGCGGTCTCTGGCCGCCGCTTGACTTTGTCCCTCCAGAATAATTTCCTCCATGGTTTGCATTCTGCGCTCTAATGCTCGAAGCCCGGCCGCGACTCCAGGCAGGTCAGGTATAGTAGGCCAGACTGTTGGCGCTGGTGGTGCTGCTCTGGCCAATCCTGGTAGCCTCGTGGCTTCTCGTGCGTTCGACGCTGCGACCTCGACCTGGGCAGTAGCTGTCGTGGGCCCTGCTAGCACTCTTACCCCCGCAGCTCTTGCCTCCGCAGCCCTCGCTTCTGCCGCCCTCGCTCTGGCGTTTGCACCAACGATTTCTTGTGCGTGTGTGGCTCGTTCGTTTGTCAATTCCAGGTCTCTGATTCTCGTGAATTCCGCAATTCGGTCGCGTGTTCTCTGAGCGTCAAGTTGTGCTCTCAAAAGCCGCCTAAGGTCATTGAGCCTAACCTGACCGCGTTGGGTCACCACTGGGTCACTAGCGGCCTGCAGCGTTACCGCCTCTGCTTCTTGGGCGGTAATTTCGGCTCTTGTCCTGGCGATTTCATTAATAGCCAGGGGCTCCTAAGCTACCGTTAGTTCCTCAACTAGACAAGAATAGATTTGATCACTGACCCGAATTACCAACAATAGTCGTCGGTTCCTATTGCGGAGTTTATTGGATTCGTCGATCATGGACTGAAAGGAGTCTTGACTATCCACCGCAACCGGGCTCTGGGCAGTAGATTGCGGAAGGACATAGGTTAGTGAATCCGATGTACCGAGCCAGTGGGTAAGAAGGCTGGAGAGAAAGCTCCAATTCATATAGTCCATGGAGCTTGCTACAACCGCATTAATAGGACCAGCCACGACATTGCTACTATTGCCATCGTATCTGGTTGCGGTTATCCTGACAGTATGAGTTGCGGCCTATGCACCATCCAAGGCGGTATAAGGTTAGCCAATATGAAATTATTTTGGGGTGCAATGGGGAGGCAAGGCATACTTGGTCTGTGCTATCGACTTCGAGGCTTCGGCGGATAAACACACGTATTGCAGGAAACTCATTTTCGGCTGCCGAGTAAAAAAGTCTCCGGAAGTCCTCATGGGTTCGAAGGATTTCTGCGGGCCCAGGGAAGAACGTCGCACCTCCGATGTTCGGATAGCCCGTGAGCAATTGGTCCGCCGGGAAAGGTTCCGCGTTCAGCATGAACGTGTTCCAATCGCGGGTAGGCTCGTGAGGCCGTTCGTATACGAAGTTTCCTGTGCTGAATTGCATAACTGTGGTCCAAGTCATAGGCTGTTGAATGGCAATATACCCGTCCAGGTTCTCGGCCGGTAGAGGATGCATCCGCGATTGGAATGCCAAGTAATCGCCTTGGTTAGTTAGAGGTGCTGGCTCGACGCCTGTCGTGTAGCAACTGAGAGTGGAGGCCGGAAAGAGCTCTCTCTGGCTCTCTAGGTAGCTTCGGATGGCGAGGTAGCTAGAATTATGCTCTGTAGGTAAATAAGACATCTCCCCGAGCATGCTGATAATATTGATAATGAAGGTTGGATCTCCGCTGTTTAGGGCGACCCTAGGTATCTCTTCGGGAATTTGGATAGTTCTAGTGTCAGCAGAGGGCCTTACGAAATACCTGATCGGTTGTACGAGTTCTGTAGTGGTTTGCCCCATGGTTGGGAGAAACGGAGTGCCTGTTTGGGCGTTCATTCGAGCTACACGTTTTGGAGGTCTTGTGCGCCTGCCCCGATCGACCAAACCTCCCTCATCTTCCTCTGAGGACGAGAAGTGGTAGAATCGTTTCTGTTTGCGAGGTCTAACCCCGTAACTATCCTCTGCGTCCTCGTCAAAGTTGTAAGGTAACGAATCCTCGCTATCTGAGTAAGCAAGATAATCTGGCCGCTGATTGAGGGCTTGTTGGTAGTTCTGCTCCTTCTCCGCCCACTTAGTATTGAAACTAGCCACCGCCGAGGCCAAATTAGTCGGGTTATCCTCAATGGTTGGCGCTTCCGATTCCCCGCCCCAGGTATTGGGTACCGGTGGCATAGGGAGTATAGGGGGTGCGGGTGTGAGGAGGTTCGCTCTCGTTAGTGGTAGGGCGGCACCACCACGCCTTGTTGTGGCGGTGCGCCATCTCTCGAAGGCAGGCTGGGGGAGAGATCTTGCTATCCAAATCCAGATTTGGTCGTTTATCCTTATATACGACACATGAGGTAACCTGATGGTATCACCTCCATACGTTTTCGAATTAGTTTCCATGATTTGAATGATTTTGTCGGTATTGTTGTCGGGAAGGAAGGCTGCTCGAGCAAAGCCCTGGGGAGGGTTTCCGGCAAGTGGTAGCCGGCTTCCAACTAATATCTGAGTGGTATCTGAAGCTAAAATCAAACATTTATCACCAAGTTCTTGCCTCTGAGGAAGGCTGAGTTGGTTGTTCCGATTTAATCTCGTCACTAAAGCCATCGAGTTAGCTGTGAAAGTATAGAGGAACAACTGTGCTTACAAGCATTTTGATAAGCCGTCGAGTACTGCTGCATGACAAAGAGATTTTGAACAATTGTCCAAGAGCCCTCTGAAAGGATTGAGTCGCTAATGAATGTGAGCTTCTGAGCGCTGGCGTCAGAATGAATGGGGGGCCCACCTCATGAGCACAACCTTATGGTTCGGCGGGACGGGCACTACCGTGAAACCACATCCGTTATCCTGACCCCGACATAGGCAGCCACGACGATATCCGGTCACTGTCAGGGAGCTCATTTGGAGAAGGATACCGCCGGCATTGTCAAGGTGCCACATTGCCCGCTCCACGTCATCGTAGTGATTATCATGCGACAAGGCGACAGTGATGTTGGCGAGGATGTTGAGGCTGGTGGAAGCACCGGCTGTCTGCTGGTCCCTAGCCTAGAACCCACTCACTATTAATTTTGCGAAGCGCAAACTGCTTCGGAAATACAGTCTTACCGGAAAGGAAGCACGGAGAACCCCACGGTATTCTGTAGCCGACCAATTTTCTGGTATGTACGATCTCGCGGCTTGGCTTTCCCCGTCTGTTGGGACGGGTCCATGAATTTGGGCGAGCCCCTCGAGGAACGCGGTTACCGTTCTCACTGAAAAAACCCCGCAATCATACCCGTTTTGTTGCTGGGGCACACCCACCACTGTATTCGCCGGGAGGGTCAGCGTTGCTGCTGATCCAGCGATATCCTGGACTGCATTTGATTCAAAAATAGGCTTCAGGACATTGAAGAGGATGCTAGGATCGCCGACACCTGTAAGGCTGTTGTGACTGAAAAAGTGCCCTTTGACCCGGTCAACTATCGAGACCCACCAGTGGCTACCTGGCTGATCTGCCTGGACATCCGACTGTATAAAGATCCAAAACCTTGCATCTAGTCGGCCTTGCGCGAGGTGTGAAGGGTCGCCGGTGACGGTTAATAAGGCTGTAAGCGAGACCGAAAATATCTCTGCCTCTGGATGGAATTGGTTATAGCGAGTGACGACTGCGTCCATGATATCGCTCGTTAGCCATCCAACGGGCCCCAGACCCCTTGGGTCTGGTACTGTTTCTGTTCGTTGAAATCTTTCTTCGTCGTCGAAAGGATCCATCGTGTAATTTTCAAGTGTCCATGGTCCAAACTTGATCTCTCGGTCAGCTACCATAGAGGGAGTAAAGTTTAAGTCATTACTTAAAAGCTCAATAATGTCGGCGGTCGGTGCGCCAGGAGGAATTGCTGGCTCGATAGCTTGCGTACAAAGTGGTTCTTGAAACATCCATGGGTTTGGACCGTAGAAATTATGTTCGCTTTCGCTCACAATTGTATTGGTTCGTTCCAACACTGGCCTCCTCCTTTGAAACCAGAATACTGGAGGCTGATTGTCAATTTCCAAATAAGCAAAATTCGGAAGCATAGCGGAGGGGCGTCGCCGAGCATCGAGAATGTTAGTAGAATTGATGCGAGTCGACATATCAGCGGGATATTGGGGCAGCTCCAAGCCACTGATGAAACCCTGGCCATTTTCGTCCAAGGCTACCATAAATTTATTGATCTGGGGATTCCATTGTAATTCGGTCTCCCGCCGGTGAGCCGCGATCAACTCAGCGCTAGCTATACATTCGTTAGTGGCCACTCAGAGCGAATGAACATGAGCTGAGGAAATCACCTCCAGGTGGGTAGGCATCCATTTGCCTACGAAAACGCTCCGCAGGGCCTGCCAAAGCGATATCTGCCATCTCGGCATCCGGTGGGATCCGGCTGGATGTCTAACTTAGCCCCTATTCGCAGCAAGGGTATCCGGCCTTCTGAGGCTCTGGGGGAGGATAAAACTTACCCCAAAAAGATTTGCTTTTGAGATCGATGCAGGGCCGTCACCTCGATTGGACAAGGCTCACTTCTTATAGGATCACATTCGTCATCCAGTGAGTTTGGGATACCCCGAAACAAGATGGCTTCGGCACCATTATCAATCTCACGTAGGGCAAACTCGAAGGCCTTAACATGACCGTTGAGAATTGAGAGCACCTGCACAACCTCCTGTGGCATATCCACTGTAGCTGCTGCTTGTGGCTGTTGTGTGGGACCTTCGGGCCTGTCGTTTTGTTGCTAGACCATACCCATCAGTGTCAATGACGCACATAGTTTATCTCACTTACCTGGTAGAGGATTTCTATGAGTCCGCCTATAAATTCTGGTATACCCCAACCTGCTGAATCAATGGGGGTCACCGGGCTGGGCCAAAAGCCACCGGGGGTACTACTTTCGTGCCATAGGGCCATGGCCCTCAAGGCATATCGCCAAGAACTGTCAATAAAATGAGGAGGGGTGGAGATATTGTAACCCTGGGCAAGGGCTATTCTGCAGGTGGGATCTCCGGTCGCCGCTCGTAAGCATTGCTCAAGGCCACCATGGGACGATAAGATATCCGGGACCGCGACCGCACCAGCCGGCCATGGAGTGAGGATGTGTAGCATCGTGGTTTGGAAATCTAAATCCCCAAAAAAGTACTCATGGAGGTTGTTCCGGAGAATAAATAGCAGGTTTGAGCATCGAGGGAGTCTCTGGCGTATTTCAGAAGTTAAAAAGGTAGTTGGTAGATCGTCTAGTGAAATTGGGTTTGAAATTATTAGGGGATATCGGTTTGGGTATCTCCTGGAAAGAGATTCGCAATAAACCGTCCACAGAGAATCAGACGGGCGATCGTGGTTGATGCCCCAAGGAGCGGGCCCCTCAAATTGATGTTCGTTATCTAGATCTTGAACGACAGGTTCATTCCAGGCTCCTAAAGCGGTCACTCGTCCAGCCACCGTTTCCGGGGTGAAGTAATCATCGTCAAAATGATTGAGAAATGTAACCAACTCAGGGAGGGCGATATTGGCTCGAGGTAGCTGAATCAGGGGACTGAGTTGATCACGGTCAATTCGCAAAACTGTCGGAATGTTTTGTCGGACCATGGTTGTCAAGACTCTGGGGGTTCACGCGTGTCTGAAGGGTCGACTGTCGCAACAGGAGTACTTTTGAAGTGAGGATGTTGCTTCCTTACCTCCATTGGCCTTAATCCTGAGCATAGACCATATCTTTAAACATCTATTGTCTGGGCCTCGAGAAACAAGAGAAAGGAAATTTACGCTTATGAATTTTGGCTTTTTCCTCGTCCAGAGCAAACAAAGGATTGAAGGACCCGAACGCCCACATCAGGAGACAAAGGGCAAAAAGCCATTTTCCTGGGAAACAATAGGGTCTGCCTCGGTTGAAAAATGTGCAAGATATACACAGTGCTAGTCTCCAGGGCTACCAAAACAGCGCTCTAGAAGACAGAATACCAAACTTAGACGCCTGGTACTGCATAATGAAGAAATTTGTCAGAACGGTCGTCGGTAGGTAGTCCCGTGATGTTATCAAGAGGCTTAAAGTACGTACCTTTATTGTTCACTTAAGTCTATGGCAATATCAATTGCAGAGCTTGGGTGAGGATAAACAATGCTTATGTCGGCATTGTCGGGCCTCCACTACTAGAGGATTACTGTTCCAAGCCGAACCCATTATGTTGGTTGTGTTTGATCAAACGACTAAGGCAAGCCGTTTAAACTTCAGAGGAATCAAACAGTGGCGCCCCGGATAATACAACCTCCCATGGATGTGAGTGCAAAACACTCGCGCCCATGAAGCTTGATGCATAGATAACGAATGAAGTTGTTAGGTTGGGACTGGAGGCTGTGGGCCGGAGATATTGAGATTGAATGAGGCTAAAAATCGACAGAACCGATTCAGAGATACAGATAGGTTCGCATATGCACACAGCCAATTCGAAAACACGGGAGCGTTGATATGGTAGCCCACGTCGTGCTCAAGCTGTGCACTGTACGGGTACGGCACAAAACGCGCTTGACCGCAGAATGAAGGTCCTCCTGATCAGTGCCTAAAACGAGTTCCCGTAGCCGGTAAACGGTGGCCAATAGCGGTTGGGACATTAATTGGAATCTAAGGCAGTTAATTTGGCTTGTGTATTTTTGAATGGGAGAACCTTGAACAGTACCCACTAGAACAAAGAACTGCACCTGAATAACGTGGATGGGAATTGCAATAGGTTTTTTCTGGCAACATTGGGTCTCCGCTCGCTGACAGAGAAGTTTTCCCGATGGTATGCTGGTACCGGTACAGTGAAAAATGCAGATAACGGTTAACCCTGGATTTGAGATTAGTGTGACCGCAGATAGCCTGGCTTAAGTTCGTGGTCGGTTGGGGAAAACATATGTACGAGTATGATGTTTGTCAATCACGCTGGCGTTGGGAACTTGGGATGGAGTCAAGGCTGCTGGGGGAGGTGTAATAAAATGATTAGTCATGGGCAATACAAAGTCCGGAAAGAAGCTATGGAAAGGTTATTTAAGGTTAACCATCCAAATACACCCTTGTCGGTTCCGGTTAATTGTTCCATCCTTGAATCTGGAACCGGTGTTACTTGCCCATTCCAAGAGTGTCTGGAAAGCTTGACGTTTCCTGAGCCTAAACCATGCCAAGATTTCTGGATACAAGTACTTGTGGAATGGGCAGATAGACGGCAGTTACCGATAGCAGCTTGAGGCGCTATTCAGTATGTTATCAAATTTATTGCTGTGACACCACCAAACATAGGTATGCGGCAACCAGTATGCGCACAGGGGTAGGAACAATTAACCGGGATAGATGGGGATATATTTGGCAGGTTAACCATGAATAACAGTTCAATAACTTCAAACTGAATAGTGGGATGCTCAAGTGACAAGTGCAGGGGAAGGGGAGGCGTTTTGGCACAGTTAATTTAGGTTAACCCGCCAAATAATCACTGTCACGTATGATACCAAAACTTCACCCCTGTGCCTTATACGAGCACAAGTATAAAATAGTGAAAATTAAGGTGGTTTAGAATGACGCTGAGGCTTGAGAAGCAGAATAGCTAAAAGATTCCCCTTCGATCCTCAACCGGGACAAATAAAGGGGATAACAAGGAAGGGAAAAATACAACAGGACTTTCAGGGAGATGTACAAGGTCCCGCAAGCAGTTAGTTGAGCGTGGAACGGTTCCTTAGGGTTAACCAGCCAAACATATTCCTGTTTGCTCTGGTTAATAGGTCCTTACCTTTGCACTTATAACTCCAGCGCCTTAGGGAGATTCACAATTATTCTGTGATACCGCACTTGTAGTTTTTGCGGCATGGTGCCAAGGATAAAAGCGCCAAAGCTACCGGTACGGCACTTGTATTCAGGTGGTAAATTTAACAGTTATTGTTATGAATTGCGCTGCGAGAGCGAACAAGAGATGAGGTATTATGGAGTTTGTCAGACTAAAGAAGGGAAGGAGAAGGGAAGAGCAAGTCAAAGAAGGGAGAGGAAGCCATGCACTACTTAACGAAGCTAATCTAGTGGAAACAATTTACCTGCAGGAATACATGCTTAGTCCACAACAGATGCATTCCTGCCACAAGAGTTCGGAGGGTCGCGCAGAGGGAGTGCCCTGATTCTGGAGGGAACAATGCAACAGTAAATCAGCGCGACACCAGCTCCACCTTCTGCGCTTACATTCGTACCTCACCATGACATGATGAACTCTCTTATAGGGCGGGGATTATTTTGCTAGTTAACCAACCACCCTTACCTTCTACGAAAACATCTCCCTTGGTACTGGTAAACACGAAATGAAAAAGAAAAGTCAAAAAGAAAATAGAATTCAAAGGTCGAAAAAAAAAAAAAAAAAAAAAAAAAAAAAAAAAAAAAAAAAAAAAAAAAGTCAAAACGGAAAAAAACAACAGGGCTGTCGCAAGATAATACAAGTAGCAATGATTTTTTATGTAGAAATTATGTGCCGACTTAGGGGCTGCTATATTGTCCACTATTAAGAGATCACACACTGAGCGGTGGGAGGGGGGAATAGTGGCTTGATAGGTCCAGTCATTCTCGCCCGTTTGGCAGAACGAAAAAAACCCTCTCCATACTTGCCCAGATCCTCAAGAGTTGTCCTTTTGCGTTTTGGATGAATTCTGGTCGGAATTTGATGTTCCACGGCACCGATATCTGTACCTCTAGCGGGCAGTGTTTCCCCTTCACCGTTGCCAGCACCTGGCCGAGAAGCCGTCTCAACACCCCCAAGAGACTTTACCCCCCCACCGAGAGTCTCAGAGTACTGCTTCTGTGGGGGTTCACCGATTTTTCCACAGGCGGGTTTCTGTTCGGCTCTCGGTTTCTTCTGGGGTAGCGGTTCTGGATCCGTCGGGTTATTGACATTAGTGATTGGCGTGAGCTTTATTATCGAACTAGAAGCTGAGAGCTGTGACGTGAGTGGAGTAGATTTTTCCGTTGTGTGGACTAATCCCTCGAGTCGCTTTCGCTGACTCTTGCAGCACTTTCCCTCCCTACCGGGATTTTGCGAAGCCGCCTTCTGCCGGGGTTCATCAACTTTCGTATCGCCGGACCTCCTGGGCTCCGCCTTCGACCTCTTTGGCTGCATCGGCGAGCCCCTGTTCCCCAGGCCCTCCGCACCGGCCATTGACGAGAGCTTTCTTTTTGAATTAGAGGGTGGGGTTCGCGTGGGGTTTGGTGTAGCATTTGCTGTTTCTTGGGGCAATTGCCCGAGCACCATCCGCTCAATTTTGTGTTTGATAGAAGTTGGGGCAGATAGTTGCCTAGAGAAGGGAGCCTGGCGGAAGTTCGAGAACCTAGCCACAGAATTCTTAAGACAGGCTATACTAGATTCTACCCCTCTCTGAGATAACTCCACAAGTGACCCTTGTTTGATATTATGTTTACTAGAGGCAGCACTACGGGGCTGATCTGGGAAAGTAATTTGCCTTAATATGGACGGCGCGCCCCCTCCCACTGGCTCCTTGGGCAACTTCGGATAGCGATACCGAATTCTAGGAAGAGATTCCGAACCTGGAAGCGGAACTCGGCGCACTCTCTGCCCAAAAATTGCCGCCCTCGTCTCCCGTGTCGCCATCAAGTCGTTCCTCTGCTCTTCAAGGTACTTCTGGCTCCAGTCATCCGCCCTATCGGGGTAGATCCTTGGCGAAGTCAACACTCTGGAGGTCCAGGAGGCGTTGGGCTCCGAGTCAGATCTGAATTCCAGCGTCAGCTCTGGGGGGAGTCTGCTACTGCCCTGCGCTAGCTCCAATGCTTGGTCCCAGCGCCTCTCCCAAGAGAGCATACGGCCGGTACGCGACAGCGGGGAGCACAGATCCCTTTTGAATTTCCGGTTGGTTCCTGGCTTGGAAGGCTCTCTCTTCCGGCGTTTGTTTCGCTTCGGACTAAGGGGGCTTTTTGTCGGAACAAAGTTTGGCAATGGGAGGGGGGGTATAGGTGATATAAACTCGTTCTCAGGGGAGTGGAGCGCTCTGGGGAGTGTGCCAGTGTCGGGTTTGCGACAGGAAGTAGGTGGAGAGCGTGTTGCTGCGGCGGAAACAGGAATGGTAGGAGAAGGAGCAATAGGCCTGGGGGTTATTGGGATTGTAGTAGTAGAGGTACCATCAGCTATACTCTGCGGTCTACAAAGTATTTCGAAGTACTCTTTAATAGCGGTCTCCGCGCAGCCTAGGCGGAGGAGCTTTGCGCTGAAAGTGTTCAGGTTTCGTACTGGACTAAGGCTTTTTAAATTTGCAGTTCTCCCAGGAGGCACATCTCCCTTCTCTGTTTTCTTTGCCTTAACCTTTTTCTTTCCCTTGCCCTTCCCAGACGGGGGCAGAGAGCGACAGGCGTCCGGGGACGGAGAGGCCGCGAAAGGGGGAGCAGGAGTATCGATAGGACCACATCCACGAATAGTAGCTTGCTCAAGCGTAATAAACTCCCCATGCAAAGCGTACTGCACAGCATGCCAGAGAGAAACAGCTGATTGGGTCTTCATCTCCCTTGCATTTGCAACCAGATCCAAGTCCTTACCAGCCCGGATGAGCGCAGATACCAGTTGTGGGCCTGAAAAACTTTCTGCTCCGGGAAGCTTTTTGTTAAGTAGCGAATAGGTGAAGTTGATATGGCGGCGGACGAGCCTGCGGCTGTACAGGATATATTCTCTCTTTCGCGCGTCCAGAGGGACGGATTCGGTGGTGGCAGTAGTAGATGGCTCCTGAGAGGAGGTAGTGCTGAAACTATCAGTTTCAGGCCTGCCGGTATTCTCGAGGTAATCCCATTGTGCAAGAAGCGGGTCTACAGTCTCAAAAGTGATGCGGGGAGTGTCTGGGCTGTACTGAATATGCATGCCGTTTTAGGGTGTAATTGGCGAGGAAATGCCAACTCCACGTTGTATTTTTGACGAAAGCGGTGAGCAGTGAGTTGGTTGGGGAGTAGGGAGGAAAAAGGGTGACTTTGATGCTTGATCCGTCTCGGAATTTGAAATGCAGGAGGATCGGGGATAAGGGAAGAAAGATGCAGGGAGCAGAATAGAATTAAAAGCGTTAAGGAAGGGAGAAGTATGTAGTAAGAGATTGCGAGAGGGAAGGGAGTTGTCAAATGGCGCGGTGTGCCTGTGGGACTGATTTCATCTCCTTACGAGTTCGCAGTACCCTCTATCTATCACCTGTTGAACGGGTTAAGGGTTTGAGGTGGTAGATAGTATTATACCAATACAAACACTCAATGCACAAATGTTCTCCATCTACACTATACATTCAGTAATTGAAGTCTCAATACCATGAGATTATCATGCTTTTTGTTTTCCTGGCATCTGCTGTGTCCTGACTATGCCAGTGGGATGCTGGCCTAATATCCTGTCATATAGTGTTCTCTCCTGGTCTCTCGAGGTTTCCCATTTTAATACCTTTCTCTTAATTATTCTTTGTTGCTGGTTCTTGCTCCCCGTTTCCACTTTTGCTTCTAGCTTACTTACTGATTGCATCGTTGAGAATACTCTCTATTCGTACTTGACATGGTTGGGAACACAATTTGCTATACAGGAAAGCCAGATAGGAAAGTTATCAAAGATGTTACAGTTGATTTCCCGCCTTCTTTCCATTAGTGCCTATTACTAGTACCCCTTCTAATGATTGCGATATCTCTCAAAGAAGAAAAGGGCCACATCAGGGTTGTAGTAATATTGTAGGTCCTTTTAGCATTATAGCATTATTTAGTTTAATACAAACACAATTTCAATAGCTGTTGGGATACTGGGATTTGCCTTACAAATTCCTTCCTCTCCTCCTACTTTTCTCCTGTTCCTTCTTATTTTCTATTTCCCCTATTTCTTCACCTTTCAAAACTGTTAATCATATAATATGATACTTTTTCCCTCTGCTTTGCTAGCTGACACCTAACAGCTACCTCTAGGCTGATACTATAGACTACTTGTTGCATTACAGTATCCTTCTACAGACTGGCCTAACTTCATTTAATTACTATTTCTGTAAGCTACCTCTTCATCTATAGTCAAATGCTATATGTTTACTGAATTATTTTTCCTAATTTGTTCTCCTGACTGCTACAACAGGTTCTTAACTGTATGTCTTATTCTTCAGTACATAGACTGACTAGACTCCTACATATTTGATACTTCTTAACTGTGTATTACCATAACAACTTGAATAATTGGACAGTGTACTATGAAGTCCAAAATTTGCTTCTGGGAAAAAGGGGCAAAAAATGCAGTAAAATACAGCATTTTTCCCACTCTAGTACATGGGAGAAAACAGAAAATTCTTTACCCCCTAAGAGAGAAAAGCCCCTCAACATTGTACACAGTCTAATTATTCCAATTATTATTAAATTTATAATTTTATTATATTTAGTTAGTTCGCTATTAGGGTTTAGGGTTATTTTGTATTTTGACTGAAATAGCTTTGTAGTTTGATATGTGTATACCATATGAGGGCTTGTTGAAGTAGTATTTTACACCTATTTGTCACGATTGCCTAAAAGAGCGCTAGGCAGGAAGGACAGAAAAGCAGAGTAAGCCTTGTGAGGCTTACGAGGAT
>QFET01012646.1:0-12397 GCA_003316355.1 Tuber calosporum
ATGTCCAGGTCTTCCTCACGGCATGGTGCCCCGCCCACCCTGGTGGCGCTCAGCCCCTCTCCTGCCCCCCGTGATCCTATGAGCTCTGCCCAGTAATGGATTACACAACTATCCCTCCCATGCATGAGGCCCCTAGAGCCTCGTCCTTTCTCTCCCTTACTCAACACAACTGCCTGGGTAGCAGGGATGTATTTTCTGCCTTTTTTAATTCCTTAGTTGAGCTTTCCTTTCCTGTTTCCCTAGTCAGTATCCAGGACCCCCCTGTGTTTCGTGGTCGTGTTCCCGGTTTTTCGGGTTTCAAGTCTTTCTCGCCACCCTGCTGCTCCCCTAAACAGCCATGCGTGGTTTGTTATGTTTCTTCCTCCCTACTTTCTATGAGTGTCATACTTCCCGTTTTTTCTGGGAGATCTGACACTATGGGCCTTGATTTTTTCCAGAGGGACGAACTGTGTGGTTTTTCCTTTTCACGCCTCTGGATACTGAACTCATATTCACTCCCCGGGAGGGCCTCCTCCACGCGTACTATTTCTCCTCTTGAGTTGTTTCCCCTAGATGGTATTCCTATTCTCTCCCTAGGTGATTTTAACATTCACCACCCCTCCTGTGACCCATTACGGGCCCACTCTCTTACCAAGTTAGCGGTTTCCTTACCTTACTTCTCATGAGTTGCTGAGCTTGGCTACCAGCTCTTGAATATCCCAGGGGTCTTCACCCGCTTCCCTCTGCGCGGCGGTGGCAGGCCCTCTGTTTTAGATTTTTCTTTTGCTTCTCCGGGTTTATTTCCATATTTCTCCTCATGGAGCACCCCCCTCCCTTTGTCTGGCTCAGATCATGTTCCCATTTTGCTCTCCTTTAGGCATCCTAATGACTCACAACCACCTCCCTGACCCAACTGGGCTCTGACTGACTAGGCCACCCTCTCGCACCTGCTTGAGGAGCTCACAGTCCCTGACGCCCCCCGCCTCCCCACCTCTTCTTCTCTCTCCTCATGGTTCGACACAAACTTCGGTCGCATTCTGTCCTTACTCCATAACCACACACCCCTCTTGCGTCCGTCGCCCAGGGCCATGGCCTGGTGGTCACCCCTCCTCTCTACTCTTAGGAAAGAACACCACTGCGCAGCTCGCATAGCCCGCTCTACCCGTTCTACCAGTGACATCTCTGGTGCCAGGCTTGCCCGCCTTGGCTACTTCAAAGCCATAAAAAGAGCAAAAAAGGCCCACTGGACATCCCTCCTATTGAACGCCCCTCCCTCCTCCCTCTGGGCCACCAAGCGACTAGTCCTAGGTTCTCCCACAACCCGCTTTCCTACCCTCCCAGGTTCCGACACTCCAGAGTCCATTAACAGTGCTCTCCTCAACTACTTCTTTCCACCTCGTCCCTCCCCGCGCGCCTCCTCCATCCTTCATCTCTTCTCCAATGCTCGTGAGCTCTCCTTAGAGGAGATCTCTGCCGCCCTCAGGGCCTCCTCCTCATCCTCTGCGCTGGGTCCTGATACCGTCCCCTATGGGGTATGGAAAGTGGTCCACCACACCACCCCTTCCTTAATAGTCGCCCTCCTCTCCCCTCTACTCCTCCA
This sequence comes from Tuber calosporum, assembly GCA_003316355.1. Taxonomy (NCBI): domain Eukaryota; kingdom Fungi; phylum Ascomycota; class Pezizomycetes; order Pezizales; family Tuberaceae; genus Tuber; species Tuber calosporum. The sequence continues at coordinate 1,580 of QFET01012646.1, forward strand.
TAGATTCTACCCTCCCTCCCTTAAAAAGGCTAACGGAGTTGTCCTAGACAAGCCAGGAAAGCCGTCCTACAACATTCCGGCCTCCTTTAGGGTATTCGTTCTTCTCGAGACAATCTCCAAGGTACTTGAGAAAATTGTCGCCTCCCGCCTAACCCTCGTCGCAAGGGCCAGTGACCTCCTCAGTCCTAACCAATATTGCTCCCTTGAGGGCCTTTCCTCCTTTGACGCCGTCAACACCCTAGCCCATGCAGTACGCACCCTTCACCGGCCAGCTCTATACGTCTCCACCCTCTTCCTTGACATCAAAGCTGGTTTTGACAATGTGGACCTTGACTTTCTCTCCTCTGTGCTCAGGAAAAAAGGGGTCAACCACTACCTTATCTCCTAGGTCCGGTCCTTCCTAACTGGCCGCAACTGTCGTCTTCTCTTCCAGTGCTCCCCTTGAATTTTTTATTCTGTTTCTGTTGGCACCCCTCAGGGGTCTCCCGTATCTCCTTTGCTTTTTGTTATTCATGTTTCTTTGCTTCATTTTTCCCTTCCCAGGGGCCTTATACTTTTCTATGTTGATGACTTTGCATTGACTGTATCATCTTCTTCCTATCGCCGCAACGTTCAGCTGCTTCAAACAGCCTTTTCCTGGATCAAGCCTTGCGGAGTAGTACGCAATGTCCCCTTATCAGTCCCCAAGACGGAGCTCATTCACTGGCGCACCAAGAACCAGCATGGCTCCCCTTGGATTATCCCCATACACTTGGATGGGCAGGTCTTCCATCCTGCCAGCTCACTCAGGTGGCTGGGTTACTGGCTCACCCCATCCCTCTCCACATCAACTCACTTCTCCAAACGACTTACCCTCGGTCAGGGTGCCTTCTCCACTGTACTTATGCTTTCCCCACCGGGGGCTGGCCTCTCCCCACACCTTTGCCACCGCCTTGCTGCCTCACTCCTCCTCCCCACCCTCACCTATAGAGCTGACCTCTTCATACCCTCCCGCGGAATGCTACGGCACATGGACGTCTTCTGGCACTAGATCCAGAGATGGGTTACTAACTGCTTCTGCTCCACCAGACTCTCTGTCCTCTCTCTTGAGAGCTGCCTCCCTCCTATCGGCCTCCTCTGTGCCCATCGCCGTAGGCTTGCTGCACTCCGACTGGCATGTACCCCACCCACTATCAACCCAGCCGCAGGGTGGCTCCCCCTGGACTTTCCCTCCCTCCTGCAGTCTCTCGCCCCTGACTCGTGGCGTCACCTCACACGGCGCCTCCAACCTAATGTCAATCCTCTCCATTGGGAAACTGCCCCTCCCTCTCTGTCAGTCCACAGCCACCTCCCAGTGGATGCTATGGCCCACCTCATCCTCCCCATTCTGGGATCTCTGTCCTTCGCCCTCTTGCCACGTGCAGATCTCACACACCTCTGTCCTCCTCTTCCCCCGCTCCCTGCCATGCGCACCGTCTATACCGGCCTTAGGAGACGTGCGCACCAGATCCTCATCAACGACTGGGGAGAGGCCTGCCCTCCCCCACACTACTACCCCTTTAAACCGTCCCTGTCCCCTCACCCTTTCATGGGCCTCGGCAAGTTCATGGTGGGCCGCATTCGCCAAATGCTTGTCCACAGAGCTACCTAGCCCTTCATACCTCCTGGGCCTCCGAAGGGGAGTCCACCCTCTGTCCACGATGGTGGGACTTCGACGAAGACTTCCACCACGCCACACTCTCCTGCTCGGCAACTGCTGATGCACACAGACGCTACCTCCAAGGTGTCGTGGGGATAGGCGCAGATGACCCCATCTGGTCTTCGATACCACTCCTCCTCAACCTGGTCTCCTATTTACAATAGACGCAGGTCGGCTTCCCTCCAGACATATTGCTATCCCCTCCCTAATCACCACCTCCTATGGTTGCCCCAACCCCCATAGGGTCCCCTGCCCACACTCTCTTTTCGTCCACAAGTTTTTGATAACTTGTGGTTTTTCCTCACATAATGGCTTGGTTTCTGTATGTTTCCTTAGCTTGTTTTTCCTTTCTTGAGTTTACCGTATGAGGTGTATGGACAGTTACCTGTCCCGTTGGAGCTCTAAGTGCCTTTGGTTTGTTTTGTTTTTGGTTTTTGAAATTAAGGTTTTGTTTATGCCATAGCTAGCGCTGCATGCAAGTTCTTGTACCTTAACAATGAATATATGATATAAAAAAAAATAAAAAAATAAAAATAAAAAAACCAGCCTCTAGGTAGGACTCTTCACGCAACCATCTAAGTTCTTTCCTATACAATTACTTTACCTCTTTACCTTCCCATTCCTCTATTGGCGTTGTGCGATAGGACCTATAGGATTTTTACTATCCATACAATGTAGACATAGGCCAATGAACAATAGTGGATATTCGCCTAGTACTACTTGTTGCAATAGTACCCCTACATTGGTGGCTGAGATTAGCGCCACGCCCGGTACCGTACTATAAGGTCTGCCCGGTTATCTTCATCCAACCTACTGAGAAGTAGTTACCTGTTGCAATTCAGCTGACAGCATAGGTTCGTAACATTTGGTTGCGTCACCTAAGCAACACCTAACTACAAAACGGCGGACTTTACAGACAAAGACATCGACCTTACAGAGTGAGAAATCGATACCTCAACACTTGGTCTTGTACTTGAAGAAGCACTCAATACAAACCTTTCCTGAAGTTAGTCACAAAGGACTGCAAGCACCATCACACATGAACCTGCCTCACCAGCCGGATTCATAGAACCCGAAACACCCAGACTGGTTAGAATGTCTGCTCCAGGACCTGCAAATGAAGGTGGAGGAGCAGGAATTCAACTAGCAGGGTTCACAACTGTACAGTTCCAAGAAATCCTGAACCTGATCAACAATCAGCGAGAAATAACCAATAACCGGGTCAAGGTCGAGAAACCCCCTACCTTCCATGGAATAAGGACCAAACTACAAACCTTCTTAGTACAATGCCAATTATACTTTGAAGCAACATGTCAAACACGGCATATAGAACGCATTCCCTACGTTAAAAGCCTGCTAAGGCATGCAGCACCTAGCTGGATAACTCCATTTGCAAAAGGGCGCAAAATAGAGACCTGGACTACCCATGAGGAATTCACTGCAGTCCACAACGACCAGTTTGGGGATGTGGAAGCAGAAAATGCAGCTAGGACAAAGCTCGACCACCTAAGGCAAGGCAAAGAACCAGTTACTGAATACTGGAATGACTTCCGCCTAACAGCCAGGGAGGCCAATGAGGACAATGGAACGTTGAGAAGACATTTCTTTAGAGGAATTAACCAAACGCTCCAAGAAGCATAGGCAGTGGACCACATAGTGGCTACAAATGTCGATTCCCTTGCAGCAAGGGCAATTGAGAAAGAAAATCGCTTCAATATGATCAAAGACCTTCAAGGGAAGAACAGCACCTTTATCCGACAACAGGAAACGCCCAGAAATGATAATCGAACCTGGAGATCAGGCAACAATACAGAAACTCGTGGAGACTCAATGGACCTGGATGCGACCAAAAGACGCCCCAGACTGAACCTCACACGAGCAGAATTTACAAGAAGAAGGGACAATAACCTATGCCTGGGATGCGCTAGGCCTGAGTACAGATTCAGTGACTGCCGTAATGCAAGAGATGAGAAGGACTATACTAGACAGTTCAACAGCAAGACCAAAAATAACTGATGGAAACCAGGAACCAATCTGCGCGAAATGGAGATCAGAGAAACACTTGATGAGTCAGGAAACGAAGAAAGTCCCCAGTAAGCCATTGGCTGCGGGACAAGACAACCAAAACTATCGGAATCGGCAACATCTACATAGTACTCGCAAATACGGAAACAATTGAACAAGAAAAAGACCATGCCATGGTCAAAATGTAATTACATGGCAAGGACAAGACTGTCATCATTAACGGCATGATTGACTCAGGCGCTACAGCAAACTTAATCGATAAGGAATTCAGCCAAAGACACAGCATATGAACGAAGAAAGCAAAAGAAATAAGGGAAATCTACCTTGCGGATGGGGAGCCAAGCGCTATGGGACCAATTACCCATATAGCGGAAGTACCGATGGACATTGGCAGCCATACGGAAGTGGTAACCTTCCAAATCGCAGATTTGCCCAACCTTGAGGGAGTTTTAGGGCTGCTATGGTTAAGAAGACACAACCCCAAAATCGACTGGGAAAGTAACAAGATTACTTTCGATAGCGAGAGGTGTACAACGGTATGTCTAGAAAGCTCGCCAGCAGTGGACCTAGTCCCGAAGCAGAAGCCCTGGATGAGAATTTATCTATGCAATTCTCTAAGATCCAGGCCACGGATGTCCTGAACATCAAAATACAAAGATTAAATAAAACAGCAACGATCTCTACCAAGGGATCAGCAAGGGCAGCAGGACACAACCTGTATGCAAGCGAATAAGTCACGATACTGGTAAAAGACAAGAAACTTGTAGTACCGGAATAGCCATCAAACTACCGGAAGTGACCTATGGGCGGTTTGCTCCACGCAGCGGATTGGCAGTTAAACATATGATTACGTCAATGCAGGGGTAATTGACGCTGACTACACAGGTGAAATATAGGTAGTACTGGTTAACCTGGGAATAGACGATTATACAGGCGAGCCAGGAAGCACTATCGCTCAGTTATTATGAGAGAAGATTGTCATGGGACAATACGAAGAAGTAGAGCAATAGGCTCCCACCATGAGAGGCGAAGCCGGTTTTGGAAGTACTGACAAAATAGATCGCCAATGAATCGAGATCAACAAGATCTCTGCCATCTCCTACAGAAAGTTGTACTGAAGGGGCGAGGTTACAGGGATCCTCAAATGGGATTATAAGGCAAACAAGCCTAGCAAGATCTAAGCAATCAATATCAGTACTGAATTGGCCATCAAGGCAAAGAGAGCACAAGAAAAGGAGAACACAAGGAATATAGTTCCAAGGGAATATCACCAGTACCTGGGCATATTCAAGGAGGAAGAAGAAACACGGCTACCACTACACTGGGAGAAGGTTGATTTTGATATCAACCTGAAGAAAGGAGAAACGGTACCAGCAAGAAAGTTGTACGTATTAGGAGAAAGAGAGATGGAAGAACTAAGAGAATACCTCCGTGTCGAAAAAAACTGAGGCTGGATCCAAGATTCTTATGCGAACGGAGGATCACCAATCCTGTTTGTCAAAAAGAAAGATGGCAAACTAGGACTATGTGTCTATTACAGAGGACTCAACGAAGTCACCAAAAGGGACCGATACCCGTTACCACTGATAGGAGAGGCATTGGATAGGCTGAGGATAGCCAAAATATTTACATAACTCGATATCTGAAATGCCTACCACAATATCAGGATCAAAGAAGGGGACAAATGCCAAACAACATTTAGGACAAAATGCGGTATATACGAATATACCGTCATGCCCTTTGGACTTAAAAACGCCCCAGCAGCCTTCCAGAGATGGGTCAACAGAATCCTGAGCCGCTTCCTAGATATCAGTTGTATTGTCTATCTAGACGATATTCTGATATACTCGGAGAACCTTAAACAACACTGAGGTCATGTTAGAAATATCATGGAAGACTTGCGGAAGGAAGGACTCACACTCTAACCATCTAAGTGTGAGTTTCACAAAGAACAAACAGAATACCTGGGATTCATCATCGATGGAGACGGAGTTAGTGTCGATCCTATCAAGACTGAAGCAATATGGGAATGGAAACCACCAGAGACCGAGAAAGGCATACAATGCTTGATGAGATTCTGTAACTTCTATCGGCGATTCATAGAAGGGTTCAGCCGTATAGCTAAACCCTTATTTGAGCTCACCAAGAAAGAGGTTAAATGGAACTGGACGGACCGAAATACCAGGCATTTGATGAACTGCCCCGATCCCTAACCTCTGCACCACTCCCGGTCCATTATGATCTAGAGAAAGAGATCCTGATAGAACCTGATGACTCAAAATATGTATGCTCAGGCATATTATCACAAAAAGGGGAGGATGCAAAATGGCAACCAGTGGCATACCACTGGAAAACGATGTCACCCGCATAATGCAACTACGACATACATGACAAAGAGCTATTAGCAATCATGCAAGCCCTAAAAGAATGGAGAAGATATGTAAAAGGGAATCGACATCGAGTAGCGATACTTACCGACCACAAGGACCTGGTGTCCTTTACCACTACAAAAGAACTCAACGACCTACAAATTCGCTAGAGTGAAACAATCGGCCAATACGACATCAAAATACAATACCGACCTGGGAAAGAAGGAGAAAAGCCAGATGCCCTAACGAGAAGAGTGGAAAACATCCCTGGAAAAATGAAGAAAGGATTCAACAGAAACAGAGAATCCTGCTACCAACGGAACACTACTTTGAAGCAATGGGAGTGGTGAAGTTTACAGAAGAGGATACAGGAATCCGAGAAGCAAGCAAAACTGATATACAGATAAGGGCAATCCCCGATACCCTGGCAAGAGGAGACAAGGAGATGAAAGGAGTAGCACTTGGCGCATGCCAATGGAAGGAAGGATACCTCTGGTATCAAGGGAAAATTTGGGTCCCAGAAGAGGAGACGATAAGGACAACGATAATAAAACAAAACCATGATCCACCAACAGCCAGCCATGGGGGAACAAGTAAAACTACAGCCATTCTAGCCAGACAGTATTACTGGCCAAAGATGCGGGACGATATCAAAAGCTATGTCAAGAACTGCGATACCTGCCAAAGGACAAAAGCAATCCGACATGCACTATATGGACTACTGCAGCCAAACGAAGCACCACACCAACCATGGAAATCTATAGCAATGGACTTTATCACCAACCTCCCGATATCAGCCAGCTATGACGCCATACTGGTAGTAATCGACTGATTAACTAAAATGAGTTACTTCATACCTTGCAACAAGGATATGAATACTAAAGACTTTGTGCAAATATTCCAGAGGGAAATATTTCGCATACATGGACTACCAGAGGATATTATCACAGATCGAGAAACCTTGTTCACATCGAAACTATGGAGAGAAACGACAGAATCATTAGGGATAGAAAGGAGGTTGTGTACCTCCTTCCATTCTCAGACCGATGGACAAACCGAGAGGACAAATAGGATACTCTAACAATACCTACAATCCTATATCAACTATGAACAGGACGACTGGGCCGACCTACTACCATTGGCAGAATTCGCATACAACAACGCAACACAAGAAACAATAAAGACCACACCATTTTATGTGAACTATGGTCACCACCAGGAACATGAGGCAATTGGCCACATGATACCAATAGAGAGAACCGATAAGGAAAAAAGTGGGTCAGCTGCACAGTATCTAACATCAGGAAATAGTGTGTGCACAGTTAAAACAAAAAGAGAACTACGATGGGCACAGAAAACCCGATCCGAATCTCAAGTTAGGCGATATGGTCTGGTTACTACCAAGGAACATCAGGACCACAAGACCATGCAACAAGCTTGACTACAAGAAAATCGGACCATTCAAGATCCATACAAAGGTGGGTACAAGTGCCTATAAATTGACCCTGCCCTAACAGAGGAAGGTCTACAACACCTTCGACATCTCACTCCGCGAACCCTATCACAACAATCAATTCCTCTTACAAAGACAACACCACCACCTCCTATCGAAATCGAAGGAGAGAGCGAGTACGAACTCGAAGAAATCATCGATTCACACTTACACCGAAGACGCCTTCAATACAGAGCCAAGTGGACCGGCTACTCTCCTGAACACGACAAAACTTGGTACCCTGGTGAGAATTTCCACAATGCCAGGATTGCCATTGAACGTTTCCATCAGCAGTACCCAGGAAAGCTCCAAATAGGTTACAGTCAAGATTGAAACCGTGAAGGAACAACCAAAGGACCAAATGACCTTAGGACCCGCCGACGGTTGGGGGGATAGCCCAAGAGCTATCACAACAATGAGCCCCCCATATGCAACCCAGGAGGAAAGACAAAAACAGGCAGAACATAACGCTCTTTCATGGACTGCCTGTTATGATGACGACTGCCACGTTCATTTACGCGATAAGGAAGGATCTAATTGGTTGCCTAAACAGCCAAAAATACGCAAACAACAACAACCTCACAAGGACATGCCCAGGATCTACTGCTTCAAGGACAACTGCTGTGTACATTGACATGACAAAATTGATGCAGGGTATTATCCCAGACGTACTGTGGAAGCGGCACCCCTGAATGAAACTGATTTACGCATACGGAAAAGAAAGGCAACTGTTAGGACACAGTTGAGGAGAGATGCAGGCGAAAATATTGAGATGGATACTAGTCTGGATTTGGGATGCCTGGAACGCAAGATTGCTGGGTTCCGAAACCAACTTGGCACCGCTTAAGCCACAATTCAGAGGCAAAAACAGGACATACATACCTACCAGAGGATGATTGCTGACCAAGATCGAACGATCAGAACGGCGAACCTAACATTGGGAGAGGTCCGCAAAAGTTGGCTGCATGCGGAACATCAGGTTTAGAAGTTGAAAAAGAAATTGCACAGGTTCGGAGAGAGCCTAACTAGAATAGGATATTGAGCCTGATGGGTCTCAGGCTGATCGGAGAGGAGAGCTAATATTAAGATTGGTGACTAAGCCAGGCAGGATTTCACATGACTCATAGTTATGAGTCAGGAGGCTGGCAGATTTCGCACTATGACTCAGTAGTAGTCATGGGGTCTCACATGCTGCACACTTGTGCAGTCATTGTTATATTTTGATTGGTTAATTGTGCACATGACCCACATTGGTGAGTAATATGATATAATGAATCTCGCACATGACTCACATTATGTGTCCTGGGTTTCGCACATGTGACCACTTTAGGACACATAACTTATTTTATGAGTTTTGATTGGTTGGGGAGGCTGCGCAGTTGACTTATAGGAGTCAGCTGAGGGATTTCATAGTATGACAAAATATGAGTCATGTCGAGAGTGTGACTCATAGGTATGAGTCATTAGGGTTAAGGTTGAGGGAAGAGTTCCTATATAAGGACGTCTAAGCAGCCAGTAGATAGGAAACACTACGCTTCCCCTATTGTAATGCCCCTACATTTTGCACCACCACGTCAAAAGTGTACTCGGTTCACAAGATCCCACCCACACCTTTCCTTGCTTAAGTCCTTGCCTACCCTAAGCCTGGTCATGGAGCAAGCTGGTCCCCCTCCTCCCCCTCTCTTGGCCTCCGCCCCGGCACCACCTTCAGACATTGGCTCCACAGTGGACATCTCCCCCCATCTCAGGTTCCTCTCCTCCTTCCTTGACGAAACCAAGGAAGTCATCAACTTCTTTTTAGCTCAGGTCCCCACCATCACTCCCTCAGGCCTCGATGACCTCTCCACTGGTGAGATCACCTTGATCCCGCTCCTGTGTGGCGCCCTTCGTGCAATCACCGCCCTTGGCGCCCAACTCGACTCCCTCTCCTCAGCAGTCGCACTTCTCAGTGCCGGCTAACCCAACTCCACTCAAACTGCTGACGCTGCAGCCCCCAGCCTGGCCTCAATCCGTTTTGAGATTCGTGACCTGGCCTACTGTGTCACTCTTGTACCTCCCCCAGCCACCACCACCACTCCTCCTACCATCCCTCCCAGTCCTGCCATGACCCAGAGGCGCCCGGCGCACCCATCTGCCCTTCCTCCCCCACCTCTTGCCCCTGCCTCTGCAGGCACCCCCGTGGTGATCCATGGTATCTCTAGTGATAAGTTCTGTGACTGCGATACCTCTGCCCCCTCCTATGGCCAGATCGTGGTAGGCAGAAGGAATAGGAGAAAGTCCCAAACTAGTGCTCCCTCTGCAGCCAAAGTTGCAGCTGCTGCTGCCAACCAAGCCACAACGGCCTCCTCCAATTCTGGCTCCCCCTCCCCTCAAGCACAACCACCACCAACACCACCCCCTCTCACCATTGCAGCTAGCCGTTTCTTCGCCCCCCTCTCATCACCTGCCCTCCGCCATGATGCAGCTGTCATCGCTGGCCTTCTTCCCGACCTGGCATCCTCAATACTTGTCAATGCCAACTATGCCCTTCCCCGTTGTTTCAAGGCCTCGGTCAACGACTGTGGCTCTGTCTCCCTAACTGGCCTGGATGGCCAAGTTCCTGCCCTCTCTTACGCCCACACTTCGAGGCCCTCACTAGGCGCCTCAACCAGTTCTTCCCAGATGGCGACAACCCTTGGCTCCCCTTCCGCCCGGCTCCTACAGCGGTTCAGATTGCGATCCACGCGGTTCCCACGGCATTCCTCCCCGAGAACAATGATAACCTTTTCTCCCACCTCTCCACTTCAATCCTCAACTCCACTGGTGTTCCTATCCTGTCTGCTAGGTTCCTCAATAGGGACCCGACCTCCCGCCTCCAACACTCTTACTCGTTAGTTATAACTACCGCTCCTGAGCATGCCTCCTCCCTCCTACTCCAAGTCCCCCTTTTCTCAGCCAACAGGCGCCCGAAAGGGCCTTCTCCTCCTCTCCCTACACCCAATGCCAAAACTGCTGATCCTTTGGTCATGAGGTCCCACGATATAAACACCCAACCCAGTCTGCCCCTGCTGCTCTCTCTACCATACGAGAGCCGACTATAGATGCTCTAATCCCACATTCCCCAAGCAGGGCAACACGAATTCCGTGCTCAGGTGGTGCCTGACCTCCCCCACCCGCTCCCCGAACTGTGACGTGGATCACTACGCCCGTGTTCGGGACTGCCCATCTAGTCCAGCTCCTCCCTTCCCTACTCCCGCTCCCACCCAACCCACCAC